>MU565024.1:6536067-6617811 GCA_024362625.1 Silurus asotus | reverse complement strand
TAACCGGCTTACCTTCACGTTGGCTTTCAAACCGACGCTCTTGGCGAGCTGCCGCATTTCTGCATATTTCATGGCGTCTAAATCCATATTTCGGTAGAAGATAATCGGATGAAATTACGAAGAAATGATTAATAAACAGCGAGACCGATCTGTTAGAAACGTTAACCGTTGCTCTCAACACTAACTGATTCTCCAGCACGCGCCGGATTGTTGAAATTTTCAAAAACAGCCACGCTCCCATCTCATTTGCTCTCTTGCTCCTGACGTCACTCGACTGTCTCCAATACAACCTAAGCACATCTCTTTTCGCGCTGTGATTGGCCCGTGGCGTGAATAAGGAATCAAGTAGACCCCGCCTCCCTCCCCGGCCGGATCTCAAACAGCTCAGCTCTCCGCTATTCAAACGCACTACGTGAGTACTATGTAGGGCAAACGATATGTGGGTTGGGACCCGTGCCCTGTAGAAGGCGTGTTCGAAGAGGAAGAAGAAGGTGTCGTGGAGGTTCTGGAGAAAGCAAATAAAAAAAGATGGCAAAAAGTTTTCTGAATGCTTGCGATCCGTGTGACAGTAGCATTGAGAGCTTTATGATCTCGACTCAGCTAAAGGACATGGAGGACACCATGGAGCACAACGTGGAGTATGAAAAGTGCTCGGTTTTTCACTGCGCGCAATCGAAGTGCAACATGGTGCTGGGGGACTCTTTAGGAGCCTGCGGGGAAGCCAAGAGCCTCAAATCCATCATTTGTCTGAGTAAGTAATTTGAAGAAAGTCTTATATACTCCGATGGATTTAATGCATCCCAGGATATGAGCTCTGAGAGTTGTTCCAGCACTGTGTTTATTTATATCCATTTCCATCCATTTGTGTGCAGAAATCAGCAAGGATGTCAAAGTGAGAGGGAAGCTCGAGATGAGCAAAGAAGGTCCTCTTAAATTATGGTAAAGTTTCTGCACATGCACAACACATCCTAGTTTCACATCATACATTATTACAGAGGGGACTTTTCTCTAGGAAGTTCCAAAACTAGTTTGAGGACAATAAATGTTGCATTGCCCCCAAAAGTTGCTATTCATCCACTTATTTATATCATAATGTTTAAAAAGCAATAAAATCAACAATAATAATTACTCTGTCATCTGTTACATCTGTTAACTAATGTTGTTGTCCCCTTAACTATAAGTCATATTGGAGAAAAGCATCTGCCTAACGAATAAACGTCAAAGTAATGCAGTTTGATGTTTTGATAGGACAATAAGAAATAGTTAAATTTATTGTACTACAGAGCTCAATGCCTAT
This sequence comes from Silurus asotus, assembly GCA_024362625.1. Taxonomy (NCBI): domain Eukaryota; kingdom Metazoa; phylum Chordata; class Actinopteri; order Siluriformes; family Siluridae; genus Silurus; species Silurus asotus. The sequence goes on along the minus strand of MU565024.1, from coordinate 6,616,514 downwards.
TACAGCTATTTGTTGACCTTGAATTAGAACCATGAAGCTGTTTCTTACTTTTCAAATGGCATTTCCACCCCTTGGCATGGCGGGCCAAATCCAAAATTGGACGAAATACACCAATCATGTACTGTAATTTCCTGACTATTAAGCGCACCCATATATAAGCCGCACCCACTGAATTTGACAAAGATTTTTATTTTAAACATAAATAAGCCGCACCTGTCTATAAGCCACACGAAACGAATGAGCTTTACACAGGCTTAAACGAAATACAGTGTCTGTTACACGGTGTAATGGGTGAAATATGTTGTGCTTCCTTTAGGAGCATAGCGGTATTTTGGGAATAGCCTGGCGCCGCATTTTTCTGCTATTACTGCATGTGTGGAGACCGAGGAATATGTCCTTATTATTTTCTGATGCTCATTTCTAAGTTTCTATGACTAACCCATAACGCTGTTGCCAAGAATAATAAAAAAAGCAGGAGTTTTGGAAACCTGTCTTTGTTTATATGATTTCTGTTGTAACTGGAGTTAGTGAGCTCTCCCTTCACCCAGACTCAACGCGTTACAACGGCTTGTATCTAAACAGTAGCCTACCAAGAAAGTCATTGTTGACTGTCTTCCTCCTTCCTTTCACAACTACTGTATTTCTCTCTGGAGTTTATCTTTTGGCATCGTCGTGCGTTTTTAAAAATCTCCATCGGTGAAAGTTTTTTCTCCCGAAGCCATGCAGCTCAGAACACAGGTGAGGTGCGTTTTTTTCCGTTTCTGTTCGAAAATGTAATTGGTCTAATGTTATGGGTTTCAGTTTTTTTGGCTTGAAGTTTGTGAAACCGGGAAAAACCCAGGAAAATTCCATAAATAAGCCGCTTCGTTGTTTAAGCTGCGAGGTTCAAAACGTGGGAAAAAAGTAGCGGCTTTTAAAAATACGGTAGTTGAGTTAAATATTAGTGCTCCCTTTAAACTTTCACTTGAGTAAAAGTACAAAAGTATTTGCCTTCAAATGGACTTAAATATCCAGTTATATGATTTATTACGGCTATTATTTTCCAATTATTATTTTTGATAAAGTAGATACCACCAAGCAGCAATCAAAACAAGTTTAAGAAAGATCACATGCTACACCCTAATTGGTGGCTTGATGTGTGATTGACCAGTTAAGTTTTTATCCACATTTCACAAAATGTAGCTAAGTAAAAAAAGAAAAAAAAAATTATTAACGAATTAATAATTTACATTTGTGAAACAAATTTTTTTTTATTTCGTTGCATGTAGGGATTTTGGTTCGATACACAAGTGTATGCGGACAATTCGAGGGAATGAATCAATGAAGGAAAACAAGTAGAACAACAATAAGTAGAACATATCTAATTTAATTTGTGGCAATTTAATCAATATAATAAAAAATGTATTGCATTCATTTCATTTATTTTATATGATCGTATGAATGAAATTGATTCTATAATTGATTAAATGTAAATCTTTATTAATAAAATGAGTGCGGTCACTTTAGCAAGATATGCAGTGAACTGTTAATAGCTGAAAACTGAAGCAGACAAGGAGTCAACACTTTTTCCACCTGGTATCTCCGATCGGGATGATTTGCTAGAGATTGCGTAGGGTTTAATATATGCAGCCTATGCAACTCTTATTAATCATGATTTTGTTTATTTTGTTCTGGTCATATTTATTACCCAGCACTTACATGGGCCTGGAATGTTCCGGCTGTCATCGGTTTGTCGGCTTTGTGCTCCACTCCACGCCACATCACTTGTCCAATCTGAGAGGCCTGTTCCTCCTGCTGAAAGAATCCATCAACTGGTGATGCTCTAACACAACACTGCTGTATAATAACAGCACGCCTTTCAGACAAAAAAACACTTTATAGTCTTTCAAATTTCCACTTAGAGTTCACTGACTTCTGTAACATTAGTGCACTGATTAACTTGGCTATTGTTATCTAGCTAACCAATACTTAATTTGCTGACCTTATTACATGTTTTTATGGAACTACACTTTTAATATCCGTTTCTACTCACAATTTGTTTTATGCAATAACCTATTACGATGTTTATTTCCCACCCTCTAGCTACATGCTTAAAACCTGCATAATAGTGAAAGCTTCCAGACTCTGCTTTGAACACAGACTGCTGGGAAAAAGCATCGATGAGGTGAGGAGGAACGACATGCTGAGATTAGACGTTTTCTTCTTTTTCATTAACGTAGCTGGCAATCAGCAGTAGCACTTGCCTAAAAACATGAAGTCAAAGTGATATAAAAGTTTGCCGCATGTCAACATATTGTACCTATTGTCCATACAGATCGAACAGGACTTGGAAGCGCAGCTGAAGCAGGTGAACCTTCTGAAGGACACTTGGGTTGACAAATCGGGGAAGAGCCGTCTTCTGTCCTCCACTATATCTGATTAGCGCCTCAGAATCAGATTCCCATATACATGTTTGTATTCTGTGTAATTTGTTGTTTGTTCTATTTGTGTTATTACAAAGTATAATTCATGTTGTACATTCATCAAATAAAATATTCAAATTGTAGCTTTTTGTCACATACAATCTCTTCGTACTGGGTAAATGTGACATGTTAAGGCATGACTTTTTAGAAGATTTTTTTTGGGGGGGGTAACTGTCATTACCTGGGAATATTTCTGTAAATGGTAGAAAACAGGGCTGAAATTATTCCTCAGGTAACTCATTTAGTCTATTTAATTTGATGGACGAAGCAGAGGAGTCCTCAATCATACACCAACAGCTCCAAATAGGCCGACAACATGCTTACCGTTTGATGCACCAGAAATGTTGGATGTTTATTAGAAACAAAGTCAGAATTGGCCAAACCTTTTTTATGTGGTGGAAACAGGTTTTCACAGATTCAGGCCAAAGAAAACGATAGGATATTTTGATTTTAAAGTTTGATATCATTTCAAAGTAAATCATAAAGAAAACACTGTACGGTGTATTTACTTTTTTTTTTTTATTATTTTGTTGAAGAATCTGAAATTCATTTTCATTTTTTTTTTTCATTCGAGTTTACCTGTGAATGAGAGGAAGGGCAGTGGAGTGGTGCGGTTGCACCATTGTAAAGTAATGGAGAGGGTATATTGGTAGAAGAATGCTAAGGATGGAGCTGCCAAGAAGGCACATAACACGATAAGATTGGCACCATGCTGCTTTTTATTGCTAAATTTCTTATACAGATTTTTTTTTTTAGTGTACAAAATCAAGAGGTTTACCTTAGCATGCTTAACGCATCTGTAGTGCATAGATTTAACCAAACATACTGTACAGTTTTCTCATCCTGTGACAAAAGTATATATATATATATATAAATAAAATGACATCAGGGAATAGAAAATAATATTAATCTTGAAAAGCAACTGGATATTTTTAGGATCTGTTTGAACAAAATGTACATGGACTGATTGGTAACCAATCGAGCTTCGCCCCTCTTTTGGGTGCAAAATGTTTTATAATTTCGAATTGTGGATTTTGGACAGAAAACTAGTACTGGAGGGTGAATAGATTCGCGTAGACGTCATAGAAGTAATCAGTTTGACATATGGCGATTTTAAAAAGCCTATACTTTTAATTTAATTTGATAATCGGCATTTAAAATTTTTTTTTTTAAATATTAACGAACATACACAATGGTTTACAATAATGTAAGTGTTATCATTTTTTGTGTGATTTTAAATATAGTAATTAATAAAAAAATCTTTTACTGAACTGAGGGGACAGAAAAACCAAAAACCCATGCCCATCAGTCCACTTGCTTGACTTCACATTTTTGCATTATATTTTCTCCACGCAAACTTAATTATTGCATGCAGCACAACACATGTGGTACCCACTTCTACCATGCAGTAACTAATTTTAACCCCCCCCCCTCCCCCACCACAGAAACACAGACAGGTTCACTGGCGAAAAATGCATTTTCAGTGTGTTCTCTGTACTGTAGAGTCTGAAATAACAAGCCATCACTTCCTATTGCTTTTCCCGACTGCATAAAATTTTGATCTGTGCATTTTCTGCTGATGTAGTAATCGAAAACATGCAGTGTGCATAAAGAACTTTCTCTGGGTTTTTTTTTTTTCTTCATGATGACTTTCCCATACAGCATTTTTTATTTTTTTTTTGGTGTTTAATGAACACATTAGCTCATTTTTGGACTCCTGGTAATCAGTGGAACCAGTACACTTTAATAATAAATGTTAATAACGAACACGCACCGATGCCATAACGCACACCACGGCTAGACATATGCTACAGGTCATTCCACAGAAACACCATTCTGGCACTATAGAGTTCATGCATAATAAGATTATTGCTAGTATAAGAGGAGGGTCTATCCGTGCCAAAAAAAATTTAATTGTAAAAACCATGTCTCCCCCCCTTTCTTGTACTATGTACTACTGAGCAATACTGAATGAGGCATGTTCGTTAGACTTAGTCACCTTCTGTTCAATCAGTGCAATCGAATCATTTTATAAATACACACCCACACACAATATGGACAACTAGTATTTGGACAAGCTATTAGCCACATGTGGTGTGGATCGAGCCTCATGTTAAATATCGAACAAAAATGGCTTGCATATTTGTCAATGGAATCTAAAAAATAGACTTTGCATTCCAGTCGTTGAGGTATTTGACTATCTACATCAGCGCATTTGGATCGGCTATAGATGCTAACTGACGAAACTAAACTCTATAATGTGTGCTACGTTAAAACTATCCAAGCTAACACTCTGATGCATCCATAACCTTGTAAGAGAGACAAAACTAGCATTAAAGCCACTCTAGACTACAGCTACTTTTATTATTTCTCTTGAGTTTTCCACTAATTTACAGACATGAGCACAGATACAACCTAGTTGCTAGTCAGGTTGTCCTTTGCTAGCTAGCAAAAATGAACCAAGTTCATATCATCATAAAAACATCCGAATTTTGATTTGTCCTCTTGCAGCTCTGATTTTACCTAAAATGTGAATCCACTTTGATCTATAACTGATCAAAAATATATAAGGTTGAAGAAAAAAACCCAAAGAACTAGCGTCTTTTATCTGCAAAATGCCTAATAGATATTTTTTTCCTAGTAAAGTGATCAGAACAAAACAATAAGTTCAGGCTAATTTGTCTAAAGATCAAAAGACAAGAAACAAACAGAGAAATATGGACCTTCTTCAAAGCTCAGTATACTCAAAGCTACACCGGGCTAATCAGCATCACCGTCACCTGCTCCACTACTGGCTAATAGGTGTTAACGTTAATATACTATATTTCACTACAGCTACTCTGCAAGCATCAGGTCCGCTCATGCATGGCCACATATAATGTTGGCACGACAGATCCCGCTACCGAACAAGCGGATGAAACTATACATCATTTAATGGAAGACATTGGTGATTTTGTTGTTTGTCGCACGAAACAACTCGTCACTTTGTTTGTACAATATACACGTTTATCTCGGAAACAGCACACGAAGGGGGAAAAAAGGACCGACAACCGTATTGCACATACCCTCCTGTACGTGGACACAATTTATGCTCAAAGCCCATAGAATGAGTGTGTGTGTGTGTGTGTGTGTGTGTGTGTGAGAGAGAGAGAGAGAGAGAGAGAGAGAGAGAGAGAGAGAGAAAAAAAGAGTTCAATGTAATGCTCGCTCTGCCATTTAACAAGCACTGGGTTGCAATAAATCTGGGAGATTTGAGAAGCTACAGGTCCAACATACATTACACACTATAAACACATCCTAACCTTCTCTGGGAATAAAAGTAAATGGGGGAAAAGGTAATTAATCTATAAATACCCCCCCAAACTATATGATATGAACACAGATTTGTTAGATTATGGAATTAAACCAATTAAAGAACAATAATTATGTTAATTTCAACAACTAGAGCTGCTAAATCTCGGACAAATATGAAACGCTGAGTGATCGAACCAAGTCTGAGACGGATGTAGTGAAGACATTCAGATCGTTGGGTAAAAATGCAGTGTGACTCGGCATGATTTCAGGACTGACTGAGTTAAAAGTCTTTAATGCAATGATACGCAGGATAAAATACCAAACAAAACTTATGACATATAAAGCAATCTGAAAGCTTCCGTTTCCATGACCACTTGATCCTAATAAATTCTCTAAGCTTAGAGGAAAAAATGTATTATAGGTTTTTGTTTTTAGGATTCGATGGGGTTTTGTACATTATTGTGAGAATGATTTGTCCTGCTCAGACCTGCTTTTTATTCACAACTTGCAACTAAATCGAAATGATTTGAATCCCACGTCAACAAACCCTATACTTTTTAAATGCAAAGCCGACCTACGTACAGTATAAAAAAATTCTGCTGGGATGAAAAGAAAAAAAAAAAACAACTCAAGTGGATAAAAGAAAAAATAAAAGCAGCCTGGACTCCACCAATGATGTCATCCTTCTGGACCAGATGGTGCATGAAATGCTACCCGGGTATGACGTTGAGCAGATCTGAAGGACATGAGCGCAGGACGAGATTTGGTATGGTGCTGACCCATTTCTCATCTGTACAATGATAAAAGTGGTTAAAATGACAGCATACTGTGCTATTCAGCCGACCTGGAGACATTCTGTACTGCAACTCACCTGTGTACACTTTCTCTGTCGAGTTATGCATGTTGAATTCTTGGCTGAAGCAGGTTAACATGACGACTTCTACAGAGACAGAAGCAGCGTTTGTTAAAAATCGCAAACACAAAAAAGGCTCCAAACAGAGCTGTTACATTCCGGTTTACTGACTCTTGTATTTTTCTGTGGTATATTTCTTTTGGTCCACAGTGAATGCTACAAATAAACAGGTCTTAAATAGTGTGTAATTGTTAAAATGGTGGAGCTCTGACACACGGAAACTGTTTAGAATAGAAGTTTTTCAGCTTCAACATAGAGGAAACATTGAGGCTGGAGAGGAAATTATCATATATGATCTTAAAAACCTCTGAATTCATCTTGAAGCTCTGATTTTACTTTAAAAACGAATCCACTTTTTCTATAAAACAGATCAGATATATACAATTAAGGGGGAAACTGTAACGAACATTTTTTTTTTTTTAGTCTTCCACAATAAAAAACGTGACTATAAGTGGGTAAAAATTGCATTGCAGCGTTGCCTAAGGAATTATAAATAAAGTCAGGCTCCACCACGGTGGTTGTTTATTGTTGGGAAACTGACAAACGCAAATTTGGGGAACATAAACTTGAAATAAAACAAAAAAACAAAAGATATGAGGTTTACTATCAAAAACAGGAAGTTATATGCCTGATAATACATTTGTGTTACCTACATTTTTAAATACAGAGCATCACTGCTACTTTAAATCATGAAACTCAACCTTGTTTTCTTGGTTCGATTTAATCTTTGGTCCTTTATTTACTAAAACAATTCCAGTTCGCTCTATTAGCGAAAGTTAACATGCCCTGCATTTCCATGCACTCCATTGAGGCTTGAGGAAAGCCTGAATACATCTCATTTATTCTTGCAGAAGCTTGAATTCCTTCAGTCCGTCCTCAAGGATGCAGGTTCAGACTCCATCCCTGCTAGGAAGAATTTCAGGGCTGTATTTAAAGTAATGTGACAGTGATCAGAAGGTTGCTGGTTCAAGAACCAGACCCTTAACACACTGTCATCTAATATATAATATAAAACAGTTTTCTTGTTTTCCTTTTTTAGCGGATTATTCAAGTAATTATTATTATGACGAACCAGAAAGGAGGCAGGAATGCAGGGATGTGACAGTATTTGAGACATAAAATCACTATAGTTTAATGAACGTGTAATATAAGGATTATTACACACACACACACACACACACACACACACACAGTTTATCAACGTCCTGCTGGTAAACAAAGAGCATGCATTGTGTGCGTATATAAATCGAATAAAATTCTCATACCGCGGCTCTTGACTAGTTTTTCTGTGTACTGATAAAAAACCACAGGCTTAAGCTTCATATTTAACCGCTTCTGGGCCCGGTAGTATGGATTTTGCTCCGGGCCTCGCTGTCCGTCGCTCAAAGGGACTAGCTACGCCATTTCATCTCCTGATAGTTACTAAGTACCATTTCCGGAATGACCTTCAGTGCGACAGTGCCGCACTCTTATTGGACAAGCCTCCCATCAATCAATTTTTTAGTCCCTCCGTATTCGAATGGTGCCTGCGTGAAGCCACGCCCACATTCCGCTATACTCAGACTTACAATAGTAAAATTATTATATTTACAAATAGAATTAAAACAAAAATATTATTATTAGAATGATCACTAATAATAAGAGTAATAATAATTATATATATATATTACTCTTAGCATGTCTTTTCTGCTGCTGTGCTCAGACATCATGTTGTAAACTAGACGTGTTAAACTCAAGTATGCAATTTTAGCCTCCTCTCTGATTGAGTTTCACTCCACTGTTGTAAACTGAGCATGATTGGACGAACACGTGCAAGCAACCTGGGTTCATATGAAAAAGACACTTGTCTTCCTCCTGTGGTTATTTTGTGAGAGTCCGATCTGAGAGATCCTGCTGAAAAACCAATCACAACATAATATAACAAACCACAAATCCAACCATATCTGATTCTGGATTTTTTTTGTTGCGCTATGCGCCTTTAAGGCACGCCCCCGCCTCCACACCTCCTCGTGCACGCGCCTTCCGCGCCCCCTTCGTTCAGCAGTCTCCAAAATGAATATCAACATGAACGCGTTCAGCGCCACAGGTCCGTTCTGTCACTTCAATTAAACAAACAGCAGCGGATAAAACTTATCAAGAATAAAGTCTAATCTTTCGGTAAGGCTCTTCTGCTGCATTTTTTTGTTTTTCAATATTTTTTTTATTATTGACTTGTGAACTTGAGAGCGCGCGCACGTTAGGCCTCTGTTCTTTGTAGCTACTTTACTGAATGGAAATAAAATGTATAATAATGTTTATACATATATTAGACACAGTTGCATAAGGAGTGCACAGTGCAGACCTTTTATTACTCTGTGCAAACACGCTCGTTTCTGAGTTTACTTCCGCATCAGTCTTGTACTGAAGAATCACGCTAATCATGCTAATCACGCTATTCATGCTAATAACACCACCAAGCTATCCCACTCTCACCCGGATGTAAAGAGCCGCCCTGGACTTGTCATATATGTCATGCAGAAATCACTGTAAACATGCTGTTGAGCTTCACAAAATAAAGGCGTGCTTTCAATCCGTGCCCTTCCTTAAAATCATCCCTAAGCAGTGCTTCACCTTCACGTGCTCAGGATGTTCATAATCTTGGAACATATCACATACATTACTATGGAAATAATCTTCCAAATGACGTAATGCTGTTTACATATGCATCACAGACATTAGGACCAGACCAGATGTTTTTATTTTGTTTTGCAGTAGTATAATCAGCAGAAGTGTATATATTTTGGTTATTATCAAGAACAACCGCATATTCAGGCTCTGTAAGTCCTGTCTGAGAAATCCCAAAACCTCTAACCATAAACGTTGTAAAATAGTCTCAATTTGAATATTCTTGGAGATTATTGCATGTCTAAACACGTCCTGTGATCAGAGCAAACATTTCAAAACAGTATTTGGAAGTTTATATAAGCAGGTCGACACAGGTTATGGTATAATCTGCAATGTCGGACACCTCGGAGAACGGGAACATTACCCGGGATTCTCACAATTATAATGACCACATCGTGTCTCAGACATGTTTTTTGATCGCTTGTGATATGGCAGAACTAACTAAATAATGTGTATCAGGGATGGTAAGATTCACTGAGTCGCAGCAGTGCAACAAGTTGGGATTTGTATCTTGATGCACCTGTTTGTACATGTTTGCATTGGTAAAAACTATTTATTTATACATTTTTATATATTGATGCTCTATTCTTTAATTATTTAGAAAGGGTCCAATAATTTGTGACCAATATTTGATATGTAGATTCATTTCTCTTCACTAAACTGTTTCTCAAGCACGTTTTCTCAGCACCACTGCTGCCACGTGAATATGATGTATCACTACACTACGGAGACCGAGGCTGTCCTGATAGTCACATAGGATGTAGATTTACATGGCCATGTTAGAGCTGCATCTTCCTGGAGACAGAAGAGGATTTAAGATTTAACCAAATAAATAGACTTAAACTATCTGTACCATATTGAATTGCATAAAATCATTATTTCTTTTATTATTTCTTTTATTGAATCGCATTATGTTGAATCAAATCCAATTCGGAATTCCAAATCACACTACATCGTAATAGGTGTATCTTCAATATAATCAAATGATTAGATATGCATTAGACACAGTTACTGAGATGCACAACCGTACTGAGTGAGTAAGATATCTCCAGGATTAGGTCTGTCTAACAGTTACATGGGTTTGACGTTTGTTTGAGGCATGAAGGTCAGTTCTATAGCTGTATTTACAGTGGCCCATTGTATCTGTAAAATGACTGACAGGAAGCGATCCAAACAGAAGCCAGTGTTGTGGTCACATGTTTTATTTATTTATTTATTTACAAGGAAGGAACCTTTCAAATGCTCAATTCAATTGTTGCGGGTTATAATTTGGACTTTTTTCAACACTTATCTGATGTCTATGTGCTAATGATGTGCTTCATCTTGGTCCAGCTCACACCTGAGAAAGAGAGTGGTTGGTTGGAGTGTGTGGAATGGCAGGAGGAAGAAGAGGAGCGAGCCGGACGACGTACTGTCGATCTCCGCTGAGCAATGAGGCCGGATCCGCGAACAACGGCAACCACTCCACCAGCTCCCCTGTGACAGGCGTAAGGTCACGGACAAGGTAAGATTCTCGTGTGTCACACGTCTGATGCCTTTTCTTCTAACTGTTTAGCATGGTTTGTGATTTTATGATAACGTTGGCACATGAATGTGTGTGTTTTGATCTGCAGGAACAGTTCAGGAACGGGGATCAGCAGCCCTCCTCTCGCTACACAGACGGTTGTCCCACTGAAACACTGCAAGATCCCCGAGCTCTCTGTGGATCGCAATGTGATGTTTGAGCTGCACCTTCTCTTTTGCCACCTCATCGCTTTATTTGTGCACTATGTTAATATCTACAAGACAGTGTGGTGGTACCCACCCTCACACCCACCCTCACACACATCACTGGTGAGTCCTTCGACCTTTGGTGAGAGAGTGTGGACTTTTTTGGTTGTATGATTTTAAAATTGTCTATTCAGATCTATTGAAGTAGGAAGTGTGACCTCAGTGCTTAATAGTCCTGGTGGTGCAGTAGCCATGGCTTGTGTGTCGGTGAAAGAGGAGGTGTGGCCTTTGTTCTATCACTATCACTTGGTAATGGTGGAGGTGTGGCCTAAGTTCTCACTCTTGGTGAAGGAATAGGTGTGGCTTGTCTGCTTGTTATTCTTGGTGATGGAGGAGGTGTGGCCTAAGTTATCATCTCTCTTGATGAAGTTGTGTTTTTATCATATTGCTGTTTTTTTTATTTATTTTTTATCAGCTTTCATAAATCACATTTTGACAAGATGATATCATGGTAGAAGAGATGCCAAAGATAACTGACTTTTTTTTCCTACTCTTTTACAGAACTTCCACCTGATTGACTATAACATGCTGGTGTTCACTATCATCGTGTTGTCACGCCGGCTCATCGCTGCCATTGTTAAAGAGGTAACAAGCGGTCTCTCATGCTTGTTTCTTCTTTTACACAGCAGCTCTGAAAGCTGAGTCATGACTTTTAACCTATAAAAAAAATGAGGAACAAATGATCAAACACTCGTTTGCTTTCTCTTTTACACTCTCAATCTCATTTGCTCTTTCTGCTACTAAAACAATATTTTCCTAATACATTTTCCAACATTCTCATTCGTCCTATTTTTCTCTATATTTTGTTCAATGTAACTCAATTGTTCTCTCTCTTTCTCTCTCTCTCTCTCTCTCTCTCTCTTTCCTTTTCTCTAGGCATCTCAGAGCGGGAAATTTTCTCACTCCCTCTTTCTGGTGACTGCTCGCTTTGTCGTCTTGACACTCACAGGCTGGAGTCTGTGTCGTTCACTTATCCACCTCTTTAGGACGTACTCTGTGCTCAGCCTCCTGTTCCTCTGCTACCCGTGAGAGCTTACACTAGAGATCCTGTTATTGTAGTATTATGTAGCTATTACACAGCTGTTACATCAGCGCACACACACACATGCATACATATATATATATAATAATACACTGAACAAAATTATAAACCCAACACACTTGTTTTTGCCCTTATTTTTTCATGAGCTGAACTCAAAGATCTAAGACTTTTTCTACGTACACAAAAGGCCTATTTCTCTCAAGTATTGGTCACAAATCTGTCTAAATCTGTGTTAGTGAGCACTTCTCTTTAGGTGTGGCATATTAAAATGCTGATTAAATAGCATGATTATTGCACAGGTGTGCTTTAGGCTGGCCACAATAAAAGGCCATTCTAAAATGTGCAGTATTAAGTCAGTATCTGATGTGACCACCATTTGCCTCACGCAGTGCAACACATCTCCTTCGCATCAGGTTGTTGATTGTGGCCTGTGAAATGTTGGTCAACTCCACTTCAATGGCTGTGCAACGTTGCTGAATATTGGCAGGAACTGGAACACGCTGTCATATACGCGATGAGGATGACGGGCATGCAGATGAGCTTTCCTGAGACTCTTTCTGACAGTTTGAGCAGAAATTCTTTGCTTATGCAAACCGATTGTTGCAGCAGCTGTCCGGGTGGCTGGTCTCAGACAGTCTTGGAGGTGAGGATGCTGGACGTGGAGGTCCTGGGCTGGTGTGGTTACACGTGGTCTGCGGTTTTGAGGCCGGTTGGATGTACTGCCAAATTCTATGAAATGCCTTTGGAGTCGGCTTATCATAGAGAAATGAGCATAAAATTTACGGGCAACAGCTCTGGTGGACATTCCTGCAGTCAGCATGCCAATTGCATGCTCCCTCAAAACTTGTGACATCTGTGGCATTGCACATTTTAGAGTGGTCTTTTAATGTGGCCAGACTCAGGCACACCTGTGCAATAATCATGCTGTCTAATCAGCATCTTGATCTGCCACACCTGTGAGGTGGATGGATTAACTTGGCAAGGGAGAAGTGCTCACTAGATTTAGACAGATTTGTAAACAATATTTGAGAAAAATATGCCTTTTGTGTGCATAGAAAAAGTCTTAGATCTTTGAGTTCAGCTCATGAAAAATGGTGGCAAAAAACAAAAGTGTTGCATTTATAATTTTGTTCAGTATATATACTCAAACACACGCACAAGCAGGGGCTTAAAGACTCAGGCTGTAGTATTATGCAATCTAACTCAATGATGCATCTCTCATTCTGTATGTCTGTCTGTCTGTCTCTACCGTTTCTGTCTTCCAGTTTTGGGATGTATATCCCTATTCTCAGACCGAACACTGATGTGCGTCTTCCGCCCATCACCTCTGTTGGCTCCAGAGATACAGGGCTGGGCATGGGCGTGTCCGTGGGGCGGGACTACCTCTCTGTCCTGAAAGAGACGTGGAAGCAGCACACAAGCCAGCTGTACGGCATCCAGCCCATGCCAACACACGCCTGCTGCCTCTCACCCGACCTCATTCGCAAAGAGGTCGAGTTCCTCAAGATGGACTTTAACAAGAGGATGAAGGAGGTGCTGGTCAGCTCCATGCTCAGTGCCTACTATGTGGCCTTCGTTCCCGTCTGGTTCGTCAAGGTGAGTGTGCTGGATTGTCAGAACACCCTGTGATGAGAAATTTGTGATTTTTTTACTGTACTACATAGAGATTACAGAAAAATATTCATAATAAATTGATATTTTCTCCAGTAGAGAGTAAAAGGTTATGGATAATAGATAGAATGAAATAGTTATTCAAGAGGCTTTAAGTTACTTGAAGTATTTATTATGCCTCCTAATGCTAAATGAGTTTATTATTATTATTATTTTGTTATGCACCATACAGACAAATGAACATTACTTTTCAAGAGATATATATATATCCTATTAAAAGAGCATTATTAATATCATAACAAATTTTTTTCATACGGTTGGTGGGTGAATCTAACAAATAATTAGTCTATGTTGATAACTGGAGTTCGAGGGATTTTTACCAATAGCCAGATTGGATCTTACCTGCTGATAACTGATCAATCAACCCATAGCTTTTGAAATAGATACTGGATAAAAAACAAACTTCTCACTTCATGTAAAATAATACTGAACTTTAATATGAAAAAAAGTACTCACTCATAAAAATGTGATTACAAAAATAATAATAATAAATATAATTAATCAATAATAAATATAACGTGTAAAAACAAACCGCACGTTGCGTCAGCGATTCACCTTTAGAAGCTGCTCTCGGAATGACAGAGGACCAAAAGCTGAAAAAACTATCGGTATGATTTTTGCCCATAGTTGATAATTCCCGCAATCAACTATTGGTGCTTTAACCTCTATTAATAACTAATGGAAATTGGAGTTTAAAAGACAATCTTTATTATTAAATACAATTATTATATGAGTAAAACATATATTTCTAAATATGTATTGTTCAGAGGGTTGTTCCAAATGTGGGAGCGGGCCATTTTCAGCCCTTAGCATTTTTGGGGGCCTCTGGTTTAAATAAAAGGGTGAAAGGATTATGTTTTTGGTTGTGTGAGTGGAATGATGGATATCTGGATGGGTGGATGAAAAGAAATTGAATGGATGGATGGGTGTGCATAAATCTGTAGTATTGACAGGAGGATGGATGGATGGTATAATGGTATATGCAGAAAGTGACCGTTTGATGAACATATGAGTGGATTTCTGGAAGAATCAGTTAGATAGATGAATGGAGAAGTTACTCAGAAAGATTGTTGTGTAACTAGTAGTTATAATTTTTATTTCATTGTGTGTGTATGTCTGTGTGTGTGTGTGTGTGTGTGTGTTTGTGTGTGCATTGTAGAGCACTCAGTACGTGGATAAGCGCTGGTCATGCGAGCTCTTCCTCCTCGTGTTCGTTAGCACGTCAGTGATCCTGATGCGCCATCTGCTGCCCCCACGCTACTGCGACCTGCTGCACAAAGCCGCTGCCCACCTGGGCTGCTGGCACAAAGTGGACCCCTCGCTTTGCTCCAATGTCCTGCAGCACACGTACGTTTCATAGTGTCAGGGCTCATCTCATCTCAGGATGTAGGATGTGTGCTAGTCTTTTCAGGAGCAGGATCTCAGACAGCATTCTTAGTCTCAGTTTTCTGATGAATCATTAAACCAGTTTTTATTTTTTATTTTGTGTGCTTTCAGGTGGACAGAAGAGTTTATGTGGCCACAGGGGGTGTTGGTGAAACTCAATAAAAACGTGTATAAGGCAATGGGCCATTATAATGTAGCAGTGCCTTCAGACGTCTCACATTATCGATTTTATGTAAGTTTTCACACACACACAACAAATTTGATGGAAATGTAAATTGTAATTAAGTAGCTTTTTTGTGTATCTATAATTTATTAAAGTATTTCCATTTGGGGAGACTTTGACTTCAAAGCACACAGCCACCAGTCAGGGTCGAGCACACGCTCTTTTTTGAACATGTTTTGATTGGTGCTTTGTGGGATCTACTCATCAACAACATACAGTTCAGCATTAGTTAAAAAGCAAGCAGAACATTTGAGAGGAATAAATGAAGGAAGAAACTACTGACTGCAACTTGCCACAACACTCATGGCCTTATTTTTGTGTAAAAAAAAAAAAAAAAAGAGTATTTTTCATTCAATTTTTTTAAGTAGTTAATTTTAATAGATATCAGTGTTTGACTCATTAATATCACTCTATTAATATATTGGTGTGCTGAGAGTAACATTAGTGTTTTCACATAAAGTTAAGTGAAGTGTCTTTTGACAAAACAATAAAAGGAAAATTGTGTACTTTGTCCACCCCTGTTTTCTACTCTTCTAGTTGCTTCAGAACTCTCAACACAAACTCTCTCTCTCTCTGTCTTCTTTTACAGTTTTTCTTCAACAGGCCACTTAGAATATTAAACATCCTCATTATCCTGGAAGGAGCGATGATCTTCTATCAGCTTTACTCTCTGATGTGTTCAGAGAAATGGTACCAGACAATATCGTTAGCTTTGATCCTCTTCAGTAACTACTATGCCTTCTTCAAGCTGCTCAGAGACAGAATCGTGTTGGGAAAAGCCTATTCATACTCCAGTTCATCAGACCACAAAGTCAGCTAGACGCTCGCCGTCACATCTAAGAACAGAAAGAAAGAAAAAGCATGTACCAGAGCTTTTTTATTATTTTTTTTTTTCTATAAATTTGTTTTTGGTCACTGTTTATGTTTTGACCTGCCATGGAAATAAAATAGAAAATATTTTTGTATTCCTTCACTTGTCTGAGTCCCTGATTCTTGTGCTGTTTGTGCAACATTTCAAGTGAAAATTACACACGTACATGAGACTGATCTCCATACACAATTGAGTGCAAATGTTTATGCATCCTTAATGACCAAGAAAGCAATTAAGTGTTCAGAAATTTGCTTTCCCCCTTTTCTGAAGGTTATAAACAATAATAAATTGCATGTTATTTTTGGTTTTTGATACATAGGAAGGCTTACTTGTGACTTTGCAGTAGAGTTACTGATGTGAATGCAATTGTTACACATGCTGAAAGTTATGAATACTACAAAGTTGCAAGAAGGATTGCCTACTACCTTTTGCCATAGTAACTTTTAGAAACAAAAGAGCTTTAGATGTTAGGAAGCTCAGGTCAGCCACGATTCTTTGTCCCTGGAGCACAAAGGGTCAGAGGCCTAACTTAAGGGGTTACTGGGGCTTGAAACTCCAACCTTACAATCAGAAACCCAAAGCCACCACTTCTTCTCAGTGTGTGATTAAAGTATCATTTCACAAATCAGGCGATGAATTATTCCACTACTGGTGATCATAATATCTAATAATTCACTGAAATAAATGTTTTTTTCCAGCTTTGTCAAATCCTGTACACACCAGAAATCCCTTGAACTCATGATCTTGGGTCGCTTGGGTTTAATACCTGCAACGAAAATGGGCGACAACCAGATATAGCAAAATCTTGTATTTTCTGAGGCCATGCTATGATGAGCACAGGGACATGAGGAAAATGCTGAGACCAAGTTTTAAGGTGTTCCGTGTACGCATGCGTGGAACGAACCGGCAGCCAACTGCGCTGTAGCGGAGACGTGAGATTGCGCGTGGTTACTGATGATGCGCGTGACCCGGGAGAATAAAATAAAAAAAGCCATGCGGTCCCTTTAAGAGAGAAAGCGCGCTCCCGACTGCGACCTTTTATTTATTGTTGCTCTTGAGCGAGAAGCGGCAGTGATCGGAAATCCAGTTCATGTAGATATTATATGTGTATATATATTTTTTTATTTTTTTGAAAGAAAGAAAACTGATATGGAAGACAGGGATGTGCTGATCGCAGTGTTTCGGTGAGAGGAGAGGGTGAGTTTAGCGATTGGTGCCATCCATTAAGAGCAAATCCCGCAAATCCCTTTCTCCATGCTGGTAAAAAAATGGATGGATGGCTTTAAAAAGACAAGGAAAATCTGCTTGCGCGTGCACACGAGGTAGAACATGAGTTTCTATGATGACCAGCTTTCAGGATAGTAATATAGTCAAGGAGTATGTATACAACAAATAAGTGCACAACATGATGGTGTTATTTGGATGATCCGGATTGGCTGATCATTTTAAATTAAAACAAACACAAAACAAAAGAATATATATTTTAACATGTAAATTCTTACCTGAATTTATACCTTTACCTAAATTGCACGTGTCTTCAGTGCTTAGATGGTGTTCTGCAGCTCATTAGTGCATTACTAAGCTTTATTTTATGTAAATGATCTCAATATTACAAGAGAGAGCCACAGAAGGTACACCTGATGAAGGACCTGGACAACATAACACATCCACTTTATCTCAATGAATCAGCTTTTGTGCTCTCACACCTGCTGTATCTTCAGGAGGAGGCGGTTCAGGTGCAGGTGTGTCAGAGATGGCCGGGTTTCTGCAGGATGGATATTCGACACTTTATAGTCCCACAGAGACCTGGGGAGTCTATAAATAGTGCACATTGTGACCCTGAGATGAGAGCTGGGCGTTAAATATAGGACAAGGATCAGGGACAAGTCCGAGCATGCCTTCGAGCAAGTAAACAAGCAAGTAATTACGATCATCTTTCCATCATTTGACCTCTCTGTGGTGATGAGATGATCTTCGCTTCATGTTGAACATACATGTAAAATCAAATTAATGTGCAGACCAATCATCAGAGATCAATAGCAGTCTCTCTGAGATGCGCTCAGAGTATGGCTCAGTGGAATGTTCTGTAATGTGCCACGTAATGGTTTGTGTTCCTGCATGAATAAAAGTGCAGCAATTTACACATTTTCTTGATTTGACCCTGTTAAATTGGAGCGAATATAGCTGACTAGTAATGGAAATCTCTTGCATGGCCTGGCAGTGCGTCACAACAAAATAGCGATGGTAACAAAAGGTTTTGAGACTTTTTTGTAACACGCCAATAGATGGCAGCACAAGGCTGGACGCACAGTCACACTGAGCACCGGCTTTCAAAGTACTGGTACCGCGTCTGCTATTCTGACCACGTGCGTACCCTGTCACAAAGCTCTCGTCACATGTGAGATTCCCGCAAGAACAACGTAATCTCAACGTAATCCCACGCTACTTGTCAGATTTGGTTCCGCAAACTTCACCCTCTTCCCGAAGATGAAAGATCAGAGGTCGTGTTTTGACTCCATTGTGAAGATACAGCAATCATTGCTTTTACACATTTTGAAAAGAAGGCTCTCAGGATACAGTCCAGTTGTGGCAAGATCGCCGGGAGTGTTATAGTGTGTAAATGTAGATAAATAATATAAAAAAAAACAGCAGTCTCTAAACTTTTTCATACCATGTCGTAGATTATATCTGATTGTCCAAGATGGCTGCCTTCATACTGTTTTACTGTTTAATCATATTGTGAAATTTGTTTAATTTCTAACCTGGGACTATTTACAGTCTTTTCAAGTCAATAAATGGGAGATGGCATGAAATCAGCAATTAATATCTCCCAATGATTGCAGCCATTTGTTACACTTCCAGGTTTGATTGATTGATTGATCAGGCTGAAATGTTGAATAAATCACAAACATATTGGTGGTACTGTCCCACTTATAGTTTATTCAAAATTATATAAGGGTTGGATTATTTTGGCTAACTTGTCAACTTTGTTTTTTGTCTCTAAGGGACTTGGTAGGATAAACATCCCATCTGCATTTGTCTTAGAAAAAAAAAGGCTGAACAATGGAGGACAAGAGAAAGAAGAGGAGTCCTAAAGTGTCCCTTCCGCAACCACCACCTCCGCCAGTAAACCCACGCAAACTTTCCGTCCTCCCGGCCAGCAAGAGCGCCACCTTCTCTCTGGGTCTGCCTCAGCCACCGTCCCCTAAACCCCGGGGCAAGTACAAAAGATCTGTTGGAGCCATGGGGACAACCAAAGAAGTCCTCACTGTCCCCGTGCTTCCACCCAAGCCTACAAGGTTTGTAAAAAGTCCACTGGATCCAGTGTCATGGAGGTTTCTTATTCAGTGAATAATCTATATCTTTAGAAAAGACCTGAACTGCGGGTACTTTCGCACACATTTACTTTCATTTTTTTAAATATCGTGTTGCAATGTATTTTGTTTACGTATGTTCCTGCATTAGAGTTTAGGAGTTAGTGTAGTCCGTGCAGTATGAATTATTTTCAGGCCGAAAATGTATCCTTTTCTACAAACTGTAGTATTTATTTCTATTTGAATTATCTTCAAGTATTTATTAGCAACATGAAGATGCAATATTTGTGAATTTAATCCAAATAATTGGCCAAATAATAAAAAAACCCTTATATCTTAGTATTATTAAGACAATATATAAAATTATATCATGATCATGTTACAATAAAAATGAAGTAAATATTATAACCGTTCTAAATAATATATTTACTTAAAAAATGTCGTCAAGGTTTTTTCTGAAGGTTATCGTCAGTGTTTGGAGCCCTTTGTCAACCATGAGCAGGAGTGTTGTGCAGGTTTTGTAGCAGAGCTATGATTTACATCTGTGATTTTTTTGAGAATGGTTTTATAGCTTTATAAATAAACACTGCTCTGAGAAGAGAAGGTCAATAGACTTTGAGTGTAGAATTTCATTCCACCCCTATCTCTGATCCTGTAATAACACTGTGTGTAATTACACTGAACCCTGATTTTCTGATGGTTTTGGGTATGACGTGTTACAGTCGGCCCCACCGAGAAAAACCCCGAGCACCTCAGCCAGCCGGCCCCAGCCGGGTCGCCCCGTCCTCCTCTCCTCTGCAGCACTCCTTCCTCACTGATGTTTCAGATGTGAGAGAGATGGAGGGAGGACTCCTCAACCTACTCAACGACTTTCACTCAGGAAAACTGCAGGCCTTTGGTATCAAAAAAACATATGTAGGCCTTTTCTCTGAAGGTCATTTGTTTACTAAGGAAGCACATTTGCATTTATGTGAAGGTGTGTATATCTCTGTGTGTCTCTTTCACCTCAGGTAAGGTGTGCTCATTTGAGCAGCTCGAGCATGTGAGGGAGATGCAGGAGAAACTGGCTCGCCTTCATTTCAGCCTTGACAGCCATGTCGAGGAGCTTTCTGAGGACCAGAGGAAAAGCGCTTCAGACCGCAACCTGGAGCACCTGCTCTCAAATGTAACACACACACACGTCGTTGTAACCCTGTGACAAACATGTCCTCACTTCATCCTACACAGCACTGCTTTTGCATGCATTTACATACATTCAGCTCAGTGTGGGTGTGCACAAACATCTTATACAAGACGGAAAAAAAATTATACCATTTTTTTTAAACCTTCGCTTAGTGTTGAAACTTTTGTCTTTTTATCTAGATTTTCATCAGGTTTTAGAATTAAAGTGGAACTGAATTTGACTATACACAAGAGTATTGAATGAAGAAAATGTATGATATAAGCAGAAACTTTCTCTATTCACAGGTCTACTGTTACTGTACAAAGCTGTTCTGATATTCATCATACTGTAAATCCGATATTGCTTGTTATCCAACACAGTCTGTTTTAAGCCCAGTCCTTATTGACATGTAGCTAAGATTTAATCTGGGCTCAGCCTGTGAGGAATAATCATTAAAGCCTATTGAAACCGCATACTATTCTTAATACTTGTATATGATTCAGTAAGTGCAAAAAAGCATGCCTTTATCTGATACACTTATTAATCTGTCACTGTCAAATGTCACACTGTGATACACAGGTTTTTATTTTTTTATCAGCTATTTATAAGAGCCGATTTTTTCTTTGGTCTGTTTGAGGTAATTTGTGCTGAGAGGTAAGGATATTCAGAAAAGGATGTTTTATTGGAAATAAACTATTTTCTCTCTCTTTCTCTCTCTCTCTCCCTCTCTCTCTTTCTCTCTCATTTCTCTCTCTCCCCACAGCTGGAAGAGCTCAGTAGCTCCATGTATCCTTCATGCAAACTGAATTACCGCCTGTTACCTCATTGCTTTTTCTGTTTGTCTAAATGCTTCCTGCTGCCTTCACAGATTTAAAAGGATCCCTGCCGGGTGATCTAAACCCTTTTCCAATGCTTTCCATCAGACTGTTTCACATCAGCACCATAAAACATTTATGAGATTTTTTTTTTAAAAAGCGGGTTTCAGACCAAAAATCTGGCTTTACAGGACATTTAACACAGTTCAATATGCATTGTAGGAATAGTATTATTAGTAAGAATTAATGGTAAAATTAGCTGTTTTGCTGTAGGAATGATGAAGCCAAATTAAGCAATTCCTCCAAAGCCTTCTTCCTATACCACTAGTGCAGAGAGTGGAGGCAGTATGACTTTCACACATAATTTGTATTAAATATTGAATATTTATTTAATAATATACACCGATCAGGCATACCATTATGGCATTAACATTATGACCAGTGAAGTGAATAACACTGGTCATCTTTATATTAGAAAATTTTGTCCTCAAAGTTGATGTGTTTGAAGCAGGAAAAGCCGGCAAACATAAGAATTTGAGTGAGTTTGACAACGGCCAAATTGTGATGGCTTGCAGACTTGGTCAGAGAATCTCCAAAACTGCAGCTCTTCTAGGGTGTTCCATCTGCAGTGGTTAGTCTCTATCAAAAGTGGTCAAAGGAATAAACAGTGGTGAACTGGCAACAGGTTCATTGGCAGCCAAGGCTTATTGAAGCTGGTGGGGAGCAAAGACCGGTCCGTGTGGTCCGATCCAGCAGACGAGCTCCTGTAGCTTAAACTGCTGAAGAAGTTAATGCTGTTAATGCTGGATGGGTCAGAAGTGTTTTGGCAGCAAAAGAGGACCAACACAATATTAGGCAGGTGCTCATAAAGTTATGCCTGTTTAATATATATATGTAATACTTACTTTTATACGCTTTATCTCTTCTGGACCGTTTGTATTACTATACATTATCCTCCGATTACTTTTCAAAGTATAAAACATTTTTATGATCTTATAAAAGATGCTAAAGATAAAAACCTCTAAGAATCCATAAAGCACTTTCAGCTTTTAAGTGGCGGTCTAAAAGCGCAACATAGAAGATTTGAAATTTGAGCTTGTGCCATAATGTGAATCCTTAATGCACTTTTCCAGACAGAAGTTACACCTGGCAGAGAATCAGGACCTGCCCAAGGCCTCTGATCCATGAGACGGAAAGCAAACCATAGCAACGTGCTTTTATCATGAAGCTGCTAATTCCACTGCTATGTCTCAGTCAGCTGAGCTAAACCTACAGTGAAGAAGTGGACCGCAAAAAAAGAGTGTATAAAAACAATGGCACCAATGGCACCAAGCTCAAAAACTGCTAGCTAGTCCTCACTTGTTTTCTTCACAGACACCCTCTGATTTGCTCTTTAAAGGACCATTTCTGGTTAAGTCTTCATGCGTGTTTGCTTGGTGAATATTCAGATGAAAGGGATGAAAAGATGGCTCCACCAAAAACAGGATTTTTTGTGTGCTCAGTTAGAAACCATAGGAATATATGAGGGAAATTTGAATCCTGTTGCATATCAGGATGCCTTTTATATCCACATTAAACCATTTCTTTCAGTAGGCATTTCTTTTTTGTTTTTTGACTAACAATCGATTCAGGACCCAATACAAGTCCACAGCAGTGTCATGTGAACTCACAACCTTCTGAGGGCTAGCACAGAGCCGTAACTGCTAGGTTAGCACAGCTTCACAATAACCACTAGCTAAAGATTTGCTCAGGACTATTTGAGACGGTGACTCATCAATATGTAGCACAAAAGACATTTTATTTTTAGAAATGGAGTTAAAGATTTGAAAGGAAAAGTTCATCCCACAGTTAAATGAAATTAACATTGCACAATCCTTTACTCGCCACTAAATCAGTGGAAACACGATTGCTACATGACGTATGCTAGTTTCTCTTGATGGCTAACAAATTCTCTCATCTTAAATCCTTTTTTTGCCACGCACTTGCCTGATATACGGTTTGTGTCGCGTCTTTTAAGTCCAAAAACTTGAAGCAATGTTTACTGCGTAATTAAATACTCTACATTTACAGCATGTGGCAGATGCCTTTAACCGAAACCACTTACAAAAATTTTACGTATACACCTGAGCAGGTGAGAGTTAAGGGCCTTGCTCAGGGGCTCACTCTGCTCTCAGGCTGCTAATATTTGGAAGTTTAAATTGTAGCAGTCAATAATAACGATAACAAAAACGTGGGAGGTGTAATTATTATTTATAGTCGAAAAAAGTCTGAGATAAACTAAAATGACTAGTTTAACTGCTTTGGCATTGTAGCGTTCAAAAACAGCTCAATCAACTGTGAGTGATGCACTTCATTTGTGTCAAAGGGAACGTGTAGTTTTTCTGAGATTGTTTCTTTAAACTGAAATGTATACAAAGATTTAGATGGAAGACTGAATATTAAAAGCATGCAGTAGGATATCAGTCAGGCTGAGAAAACTAAGCACTATTTTACTAATGCAGGCAGATAGAGACGTTATTGCTAGTGAACACAAGGCATAAAAAGTCTTTTTTTCTAACAGTTATTTACAGAAATAATTATTATTCAGTTGTTAATTAGATGATCTCTTGATGAGCCTGCCTGAGTTCTCCATTACGTTTATTAATTTGTTTATTATTTTTGTCCTTTAAACATAATATGGCTCCTGGTCTTTAATTCACTACGTTGTTTTAGGTGTATATGTTTTGCTAAGGGTAAAACGATGATTCTGTCGTCATTGCTGTTAAAACGTGTGTCATTCAGTTGTTTTTTAGCTAAATGTGATGTAGATTACATTTGAAAAAGAAAAATAAATTTCATTTTAATACATAAACGCTATGTTTTTTCTTGGAACGTTGCTATACAGTACCAGTCAGTATCAGTGTTTTTCCTTCATTTTTATTTTTTCAACATTTTACATTAATACTGAAGACATCCAAACTATAAAAGAACACACATGGATTTATGTAGTAAAAAAAATAAAATGGTAAACCCAGAATGTTTTATATTTTAGATTGTTCAAAGTAGATTCATTAAGCTTTGACATCTTTGCACACACATTTCATTCTCTCTTTAATTTACAAGTCAGTCACCTGGAATGGTTTTTAGTTCACAGGTGCCTTCTTTGTTCATTTGTGACATTTATTGAATTATTAATGCTTTACACCATTAATTGTCTTGTGTAGAGGAAAGGCTAAATACAGAGTCAATAGCCCTATTAGTGCTTTACTTCATCTACTGTACACATCAATATTGTGGCAAGAAACGTCAATCTGATAAATCTCAAGAACTTTGAATGTCCCCCAAGTTCAGTCTCCAAAACCATCAAAAGCTATAATGAAACAAGCTCTCATGAGTACTGTACCAGAAAAGAAAGACCAAGTGCTACCTCTGCTGCAGAGGATAAGTTTATTAGAATTCCAGCCTCAGAAACCGTTAGTTCACCTAAATGTCTTTTAAATGGCAGATATATTTCAACATCCACTGTTCAGAGGAGACTGCATGAGACAATCTTTCATAGTTAAATTGCAGCAAAGAAACCAATACTTTGCAAGAACAACCAGATTAGATTGGTGGAAAACGAACCTCTTTTTCACAGAAATTGAACTATTAAACTAGCTCATCATAGCTAGGTGACTTTGTATAGCTGTGACTGTTTATTATAATGTATTAATATTACTATAAACAAACAGCTCCAGTCAGAAATCTTATTGGTAAAGTGTTTACTACCAAGCAGTGAATATTTAGGAATATTACTTTTCCTGAAAAAAAAAAAAAAAAGAAAGAAATTATCTCAAATATTTTAAGATAGATTGAGATTAGTTAGCTAGTGTTAGCAATTAAATGTACACAATGTCCTGTCAGGTTAGCTTGGAGTAACCTATCAACTAATTATGCTTATTTTTTTAAATAATTAGTAAGGATTTTTATTAACTTTTATACGTCGCTTGATAAAAATAAAACTAAGCAAAATCACTTCAAATGTTTTTACTACATACTTTGAGAATTCTTGTAACATAAACCCATGCTAGCTACTTTTGCTCATGTCACAAACTTTAAATATAAAATGCTAACTTAGAATTTGGAAATAGAAAGAAATATAAAACTTTAATATATTTTTTTTTCATGCACAAATTATCCTCCAAACACTGAAAATATTTGAGATATTTTAGCACATTGTATTGCAAACAGACATGTGATGTAAACTTGGTGTTACACTGTTATAAGAGCTTGATTTATTGAAGAATGTTATTTTATACACGTTTAATAATAATAATAATAAAATTAATAATAATAATAATAATAATAATAATAATAATATTAATAATAATAATAATAATAATAATAATAAATACATCTAAAGTTGAGCAAATAATTGACTTTTAAGAGGCAAAGCGCAACTTGTCTCCGCTTCTCTAGGGGGCGCGAAAAGAAAGACCAAACCAACAGTTGCACAAAGCGAAGAAATGAACGGGATTTTGTTGCTAGGTGAAGTCGAATCTCAAATGGCTACAACCAACCTTCACGAGTACACTATCTAGGGAATTGAATTCTGCTTCTGTTGCTTATATGGCAGGACACTATATGTCAGATTTGACGCTGTTTGAGATCGAGCCTGGAAAATCGCTTGTAACGGCATAATTAAAAAAACCTGTTTGAATGGAATGTTTGAATAATAATAAGTATAATGGGTAAACAGGAATGGATAAATAATATGAAATACTTTCAGGTACGTATATAGTTAGTGTGAGGTACAATAATGTGAGTAATGTAAGTGTTGGTAGGTATAGTTCAGCTATGTTTATTAATAGAGGTAGATTAGAATTAGCGAGAGTGTACTTCCGGTTTGCAGCCTGATTCTGCACAATGCTGCTGGTTTGTGTGTTTCAGGCGCGATGTCGAGGATATTTGATGAGGAGAGACCTGAAGTGTGTTCAGGCTGAATATGAGGACATAGTGAAGGAATTGGAGGGAGGTTTGGAGCACCTGAGCTGGAGAGGGCAGTTTCTACCCAAACCCCACTTCACTGATGCTGTAAGGTTCATTTACAATCATTTCACAGTGCTGCCATTTAAGGGGAAAGGGGCGGGGCTTGTTCTGCAACCCAGTAAACTAAACAGGCCAAAAATTAAATGTTCACAATTTCCCCAAGTTCTGCAATGATTAACCACCAAGAGTCTGGTGACTGTATAACTATGGAAGGGTTCTATGAAAGCATAAAAGCATTTTGTCGTTGCTTTGAATGAATTGATTGCTTTGGTACACTCATTTGATTAATTGTGTACAATTGTCTGCTGTTTCCTACATTATCAATTGTTTGTCATGTTGATCAAAACACATTATACTGGTACCTGAATAGTTTTAACCCCCAAATCATACAGGCAGCAGTTCATTACATAAGTCATTTGAATGCAAAATGGGTAAATCAGTTGTCATAATCTGTCAAGGTTATCTTTTTCCCGTTTCTATTAAACTTTTTTTTATTGTAGATGTCCCTTAAATTACTGAATTGTGCAGATGAATCTTAAATTCCACTAATGAAGGCGAGTGTACCATCAGATCAACTAACGAAAAGCTAGTTCTCTAAAACAGGTCAAAGCTGAATCTCGTGGACCTTCAACTGGCGACTGAGCAAAACACAGAATTACAAAAAGAAATTGATGAACAACAAGGAAATTAACGAAAACTAAAACAGTATAGCAAAGTGTGAATCCTGTCAGGTCTCTTGCAATCAATATCCCACATACAGTAATGTGTACATTTGTGCTGTTAAAATTCATCCAGAAGAAATTCACCCTTGTGCATTTTTAATCATTGTAATCCAAACTGTAGTTTACATCAGAAAATACTAAAACTGTGCGGCGTCATACTAACAACACGTCTAAACATTTTGACGATCTTGTTTGTGAAGAATGCCAAAAGGTTTAGTCATTCGGATAAACTTGAGATGTTTATTAACACAAATAATTACTTTTAAGAGTTGGAGGATAGGATAAAAAAAAAGTACAGGATTTTAAAAGAAATCCTATAGGTGGTGCTGTTTTTACAAATTGTTTTGAGGAATTCACTTTAGAAATGAGTTTATTAGAGGGACCGCACATGTTTTGGTGACAAGGTGAGGGAGGCGAGATTGAGATGGTTTGGACATGTGCAGAGGAGGGACATGAATTATATTGGTAGAAGAATGCTGAGGATGGAGCCACCAGGTAGGAGGAAAAGAGGAAGGCCAAGGAGGATGTTTATGGATGTGGTGAGGGAAGACATGCAGGTAGTTGGTGTAAAAGAGGCAGATGTAGAGGACAGGGTGGTGTGGAGACGGATGATCCGCTGTGGCGACCCCTAATGGGAGCAGCCAAAAGAAGAAGACGAAGTTTTGAGGAATTCATTTAGTAATTTGTAAAGGATGATTTAAGAAATGCTCCAAAGCAGCTGAGAAAAACTGTAATTGTATTTGGCCCCTTAACACTTCAGTAAAGCAAATGAAGTACAAAGACGGAAAACAGTGTTACCTGGAAATAAATCAGAATTTTGTCATTTATGTCAATAGGACACAGAGAGCCCCTTTTTAAGATATCCTCGCCCAAAGAACCAGATCCAGGAATGTCCCAAGAACGTGGAGGAAGCGAAGATGCAGGATGAGGCACCTTGCCTTCACTCGGAGGTCCTGGTTCCCGAGAGGGATAAGGTTGGAAGTTGTGGCCTGGAGAAAGACCACAGAGAGACGTGTGCTCCAGCAGGGGGCAATACACAGCAGGAGGGCTTGCAGAGCGACGATGTAACTGACCCGACTACTCTGGCTCTGAGAATGAGCGCACTACAGCATGGTATGAGTTTGTGTTAGTATCCCAGCATAAGTAGTAAATAACTGATGAACATACTTCGTGGTGCACTGCTGAATACATACTTGCACCCTACCGGCTGTACTAGCACATATCTTGTATACTAGCACAGTAGGTACATTACAGTGACATTGCAGTACTCTCACATATTTGCACAGCTGCATACATACTAGAACCCTAGTAGATGTATTAATACCAGTGGTGGACAAAGTATACAAACCATGTAGTTAAAGTAGAGATACATTAGGCCAAAAAATGTGACTCTAGTCAAAGTAAAAGTGCTGCCTTTAAACTTCCATTTAAGTAAAATTACAAAAGTATTTGGCTTCATATGTACTTAAGTTTTCAAAGTACTATGAAATATTATGGCTATATTTCTTAGATTGGAAGAAGAAGAATTGTAAGAAGAACTCGTGCAGGGCCGAGGCAGGCAGAGGAGGCACTTAAAAGTAAAGGACTCGTTCTTCTTTTCAACTACTTCAAAAAATAATTCACACAAACAAGGCCACAACTTCTTTTATTGAGTTCATTTATTTATCATTTATTCCTCTCAAAATGTTTGGCTTGCTGTTGAACTAACGCTGAACTGTATGTTAATAGTTAAGTAAAAAGTAAGATATTTGACTTTGAAGTGTAGTGAAGTAAAAGTCTCCCTAAATAGAAATACTTTTATAAAATAAAAAAGCTACTGAAGTACAGTATTGTACAAATTACATTGACCTAACCTCCAGAATAGCATGCTTGCAAAGTATAATACTTGAACACTAATATGAAGCAGATTTGCATGCCATCATATTATTATATATAATATATATATACTTATTATGTATAATGACACTTCGTGTTCACTAATGTATACTGCTTTTCATGCTAATATTGCATACTAGGGTACGACTTTCGTACCTCATCTTCATAATAGCTCGATCTTATGTGATAGCGCAGTTCTTGCACACCATACCACCATATTTGCATACTTGTATACTACTGCACCAGTCTACACTTTGTACGCATTGTACATTTGCATACTGGTGCAGTTCTTGCATACTTGCATACCTCTAAAGTTGCACACTAAGATATTTGCACACTAGTGTACTTGCACACTGTACATACTAGCAAAACTACCTTACAGCACATATGAAATACAGTATGAAATCTACACTAGTTTTATAGTGCACAACTGTAAGAATGCATGTGTGTGTCTTTGGCAGCTCCTCCACTGATGCTCATCTTGTCGAAAAATGTACCACACACTCCCGAAGCTCTGAAGCAGCACAGAAACACTCTGGCCATGGAGCTGCTGTGGATCCAACAGGCCATCGCCAGCAGGAAGAAAGTATGCATTGGAGATGAAATGTTCCTTTTATAATTAAGCATTTAATTTGATATATACTGAAATGTTGCTTTATGTAATATTACTATCTTCGAAATATTTCAGCAGTGACGATCCAGTGAATTTCTAACGCAAAAGAAATGTCTATTCGAACTCTCTTGTGTATCACTCCGCAAAATCACAAAAATGACAATAATCTCCATCTTGTCTGGAGTGTGAACAGTTTGCACCAGTTTGTTATTCAAAGAGCAATACGTGATGGAACCTGAAGCTATGGTGTCTATTTCAGTGGCCAAAGGAGAGCCCCGCCTTCGGTCATAAAAAGCTAAATTACACTGTGGGAGGCAACATAACGTTCGGGTCAGCCTTTACAGCCTCTCTCTATCATTACGCTCTGGAATATAAATAAATGTCACAGCTGCCCATCAAGTGCAGGGTAACTTTTTCCACTGAAAGCAAGAAACAGGAGAAGCATTTACTTTTGGAGTTATACTAATGTTATAACCAGAGGTGGTGAAAAGTGCTGATTTATTCTACTTAAATGTAGAGTATAAATAATTGATCAGAGTCTCAACTAAGATATGGATGTATCTATGCCAAAAAGGGTCTCATATGATGGTTGCAAATGTACTCCAGCATTAAAAATGGGAAGAGCTTTAATTTAAATGTGTTGCATAAAAGGTGAACAAACAAAATGCTTAGTTCCTGTTTTCACTTATGTTATAGCAGCAGCAAACACTTGTTTTATTACCAACATCCCTTTGTTTCTTCCCTGAAGTTTTAATGTCATGTCATGGTAAAAGAAAACTGAAACAGACAGCTTTATATCGACAGTGCTTTAGTGCTGACTTCCATTCATGTTAAAGAAACACAATTATAAAAGTTTTTTTGAGGGACGGGGCAGTGGTTCTGGCTCAATGGTTAAGGCTCTGGTTTACAGAACAGCAGGTCAATCGTTCAAACCTCAGTTTTGCCAAGCTGCCACTCTTGGGCCCTTGAGCAGGGCCCTTAAACCCTCTAAATGCTTACAGAGGGCCTTGAGATGACTGATTCTGAGCTCTGAAATTAGCTTCCTAACGTTATTGGGAAATGCAAAAATTAAGTCAAGATTTTTACTCTGTATAGGTGACAGGCAAAAACTTTTTTTTCCTTTTTTGTTTGTTGTTTTTTTCTTTCTTTTTATTTAATTTTCTTTTCTTTTTTTTGTTCTTCGATTCTTTCTTTCTTTATTTTTTGTTTGTTCTCTCTGTCCTTTCTTTTCTTTTGTCCATTATTTTTTCTTTCTTTTTTGTTTTTTTCCCTTCTTTCTTTTTTTTTTCTTTTTTTCTTTCTTTCTTTCTTCCTTTCTAAATGCTGGTTTTACAAGTCTCTGTGAAGAACCTGTTTATAGATTATAGAAATGACACATGTAATCATGAAATGACTCACGTTGTCCTTGTTTGTTTTCTTGGTGTGTTTGTATTTCAGTATCTGACCTTGAAACAGAAGATGGAAACGTCATAGTGACTAAGGACCTGGAAGTGTGGGGGAAAAGTGGACACTTGAGTATTTAGTGGCTTCACAAGTGAAGGTTTAATTGGACATGAATGTGACCTCCTTTTTGACCTTCTTCTTCCTCCTGTCACCTTCTAATTATTTCTGCTGCGAATGGAAAAAAACATCGAAGGAAGCAGTACATAAAGAACTTAAGAGTACATTTTATACCTTGTAAATCTGACTGTACATCTGTGCATGTTGATTATTTTTTATTTTGTAATAAACTGTATTTATTTAAAGCAAATATTGTGTAGTGAAAATCGTAGGTTTCTTTCTGAGGAATTACATTTCCGTTTATTTCCCCAAAATCGACAGTGTGTGGCCCTTGATAACAGTGTACATCACAGTGCACACAGATTTACGGCTGTATGTCATGTACACAGTGTGTGTGTGTGTGTGTGTGTGTGTGTGTGTGTGTGTGTGTGTGTGTGTAAAGCCCAAAATCCTAAAAAATAAGTCACATTCGTGTTTACTTTCTATGAAATAATGTGTTGTCTTTACTATAGAGAAGTGAGGAGGAAATTAGAAAAGCTTGTTAGATTTATGTAAACCTTTTGTATTTTTATCTGTATGTCTCTCTGTCTTTCTCTTTTACTCTTTCTCTCATTCTCTCTCTCTCTCTCTCTTTCTCTCTCCCTCCTTCTCCCCCTCTTTTGTTGTTACCAATGATCACTGGCAATGCTGCCATAGCAACCAGGAAACACTCCAGTGTGCATGTATGTATGTGTGTGTGTGTGTAGAAGAAGACACTAAACGCTTGAGCTGGTGAGAAGCGCGGGACGGCATAAGAAAAGAGATCTATTCACTCAGACGTTGCATATGATCAGATATTTTGTAAGTATGAAAGCGTGAGAGAGAGTGTTTGTGTGTGCCTGTGTGTGTATATATGTATGTGTATGTGTGAGAGAGAAAGAGTGTGAAAGAATGCACTAATGTATAGTGTAGAAACTCTATGGAAGTCTATGGACTTGGGGAAATTTTGAATTTGGTGAATGTAACATCAAGAAGTGTGTGTGTGTGTGTGTGTGTGTGTATGTGTGTGTGTCTGTGTGTGTGTGTGTTTGACAGTGGGAAATCAGATTTTGCCCAGGTCAGGAGTGATGGCCTCCAGCGGAGCAACTGCCCTCCTGCCCCCTGTGAAGAGTGTTGTGGTGTACAAGAACGGAGATCCCTTCTTCTCAGGTCTGCTCTTTTTTCTCCTTCCTGTATAATGATTAATTCTGAGTGCAAGAGACTCATAGAGCGTAGCTTCATGGCGTGTTTCCTGAGTTTGCTATTAAAAAAGATCAAAAATTCCGTTTGACCTGTTCCTCTCGGTATGATCCAGGGAGAAGGTTCATCGTCAACCAGCGACAGGTCTCCACTATGGAGTCTTTCCTGAACAACGTGACTCTTAGCATCGGAGCTCCTCTAGCCGTGCGTACACTCTACACGCCACGGAACGGCCACCGGGTACCCGATCTGGAGAACCTTCAGCAGGGGGCGCAGTATGTGGCTGCCGGGTTCGAGAGATTCAGAAAGATGGAGTGAGTTTGAAGAAATAAATAGGAAAATAATACATAGAGATGGGAATATGGATGGGATGATGTGTCAGGATCTTTAATTGCGATATGGTGTG
Source organism: Silurus asotus (assembly GCA_024362625.1). Classification (NCBI taxonomy): domain Eukaryota; kingdom Metazoa; phylum Chordata; class Actinopteri; order Siluriformes; family Siluridae; genus Silurus; species Silurus asotus. The sequence continues at coordinate 6,583,586 of MU565024.1, read as the reverse complement.
GTTACGTTTCCTTCATTAACCATGAAAGCATGGGTTCCTCAGACTTAAAAGCCTTTTGCAAATGTTAAATGCAAGCTGTTTTTGAGGAGTTTTTTTGTATGTTTTTCTGAATTATATTTAACATTCACACCCCAATCAGGTAGTATCTCACTGTCACTACCAGTGTTGAAAGCTCTAGGGCTAAGGGACATATTCTCTCAGACAGCTTTGACAACATGATTTGCAATGCATTTTAGGATCAGTCTAACTCAGTAGTGTTCAATTACTCATTTTGTGTAGAGCTTTGTCACAGAGCAGATATCCTGATGTAGGTTTTCGATCCGGTCATCTTTTGGGTGACAGAAGATTAGGAGTGGGAATCTAAATAATTTGTATATATAGGTGTAGAAAAGCAAAGACAAACTACTGAGTGTTTTGCAAGATTGTGGATAAGTGTTTTGGGAAAGGCACAGGACAGTCTTAGGTACAAACCTATAAAAGCCAGATGCGATTAATATTAATCACCAGAAATTATGCTGATGAATCTGCTGATAATGCAGATCTTCAATATAGTGGTTTGATGTTTTTATATAAAGATTTTGTAATATATTAATAGTAAAATCTACATCACATCAAATTTAGTGTTTGTGATGATTTTAGTATATTTTCTAAATGTATACCAATAAATACCCAGGTACATTTGTATCTTTCTCAAGCTGCCAAATATGTGCCTCCACTGACCAGCAGGATGTCGTTACTTTACAGCTCCACATTATTCCCCAAATTCACTTTTTGGTGATAAAGTCAAAGGGCAGAACATCTCGTTCGGCCTCGGAGACGTCACAGCGGCTTTGTGCAAGCAAGTCATCAGGCGTCTGAGAAACCAGGCTGTAAAGGAGCCCTTTTATCCAAACATTAGTGCGCCAACATGGGAGGTGTTCCTGCACGAATGTTAATCTGTTTCTCTTCTTTTTTTAAATCACTTTCTCGCAGTTATCTGAGTCTGGGCATGAAGAGAAATCCAGTGGCTCGAACTGGAGACGCCATGCAAGTGAGTGTTTTTATCACGTTATGAGTGCACGTCAAAATACACCCGTGAATGCTGCTTACTGAAGCTAATTTTTCATCTGAGATATAGACGAGAAGATCTTACACAGAGTTATATTTAAGTATAAAGTCAGGGAATTAGGTAATATACTTGGTTATCAGGTCAACTGATTAATACTTTAACCTTATGTATATACTAATATACTAATGACTGGTTATTAATTTTAAAGATTAAGTCAATTTATTTATTCTTTTCAAAATCATTTGACATTATATGAGTCATATTTTATTAACCTTTAATACTGAACAATTGTTTTGCTTCTAAATCAATTGATTTTATGAAATAGTAATTATTAATAATATATTAACACATAGTACCGTAACACATTAAATAGTATTTAATAATAAGATATCACATTTAATAATTATTAAATGTGTTAATAAAAGAATTACTAAATAGTTTGTTTGAAATTTTTTTTCATTATTTCTCAAATGTATATTTATTTATTTATCCAATATACATTGTGTGTTTTATTTTTAATTTAATTCTTCAAATCTTAAAAATAATTATTATAGTCACCACCCTTTAGTTGATATTTTTTTAATAACAGCATGTCAATGAGTGTTTTATACCTCTCACACAACAGCAATGTCTGTTAGTAAAAAAAATAATAAAAGATGCTTCCAACTTTTTATCTGTTTATAGTTACATTTAATGGCAATTCCTGCTCTGACAAGCTTGGTAGCTGCCATAAAGGGTTAACTTTGTGCCCCAGTTCGTTTTGTTGTTGTGTTGCTGTGGTTCTGATTGTGAGTGCGTGAGTGTATGCACGTGAGTAAGGGGGGAAGAAAGAATGAATCATTATTGTCCTGTCTGACAGTCGGATATACACACTGATATCCAAGTATGAGACCTGTCCAGGCATGTCGGAGCTGTGACGTCTCGAGGATTCAATCCAACTGAAACGCTAAATAGGATTTAAACTAATTGAATACCTCATAAAAAGGCTTTATATTCGAACTTTTACTTGTCTAATTGTTGTACTTTTACTGTGTAACCTAAAAATACTTATTATCTCACAATTGTCTTTGGTTTGAATACTATTACTATGTCTTTTAAAGGTTATCACACATTTGATGACAGCTGTGATTGGCTGGTGATTGCAGTGTGTCTCATTTACAATCTCTGAAAAACTGTGTACAGTCCCGGTGATTCACTTTTATCAAAAATAAGAGTGATAACAAAGCAAATCAGATTAGATTGGGGCAGAAAGTCAGATAAACAAAAAAAAAGAAGAAAAAAACCCAACAATCATATAATGAAATCAGTGCAGGTGTTAAAGTCAGTACCGTATTAGATTAGGGTCATACAAAAGAAAATAGCACTAACTTGGTTTTCATCGTTTTTTTAAGGATTCTTTGATCTAGTTTAGTTTTTGGCCTATTTCTGGGCAACAGTCAGTGCGCTATAATGACAATCTTTTTCATGCTTTATTTAGCTGTCTAAAAATGATGTCTTTTCAATGATGAAACCAAGTGTTTCTTCCTGGACACTCAGGAAGGAGTAGCAAACATCATAAATAATACAATAAATCATAGTTCGGCTGTAACTTCCAGTATTAGTACTACAAAAAATTGGGCTCATTTACCCACATTTAGACAATATGACAGATGAGGAAGACTAAGAACTGAATGATTTAACTTAAGGTTTCAATATGAGGGTTTCTTTTCTCACCTGTGATCCACGATTCAGAATTTCTCACCATCAGTGTGAAAAGACAGCAGTCTGTGCTATGGGGTATAACGGCTATTAATTATTTGAATTATTAAAGTTACTACGTGGCCGGTACAGACTCCTTCATTAGCCATGCAGATCTGTTTAATCAGCGTCGGGCCAAAACGTGGTGTTGTGTTTCGTTCGTAGGAATCCTGCAGTCACAGTGACACAGTTGTCTTTTGTAGTTCTGATTGATTTGACGGTAGGTGAGATAGGAGCTGGGTGTTAAGCATGCGTCAGGTGAAGGGCGAGACGTCTTTTGTCTGGGGCTTGAGATCCGTTCCAGGTTTCCAGACTTCTTTACACTTTTGTGTTGCTCTCTGCAGGGTAAAGGACTCAACAGACCCAACGTTTCCGCAAAATGGAGGAAGGTTATAACTCTTCCCTGCATTATACAGTGAGAAACACAGCTTTCTCTCTCTCTCTCTCTCTCTCTCTCTCTCTCTCTCTCTCTCTCTCTCTCTCTCTCTCTCTGTCTCTCTCGCTCTCTCTATCTCTCTCTTTCACTCACACAGACACAAGCACTGTGGATATACAGTCCCTAATCACCTTCATGATTTAATTATCTTCATTATTTTCATATACATTGATATTCAGAATTATTGGCACCCTTTTACGAAAAGAAATAAAAATGGATAAATATTTAAGAAGATAATGATATTAAAATTAAATGATGTTCTCACATAATATCACATATCACATTGTCTTTGTTCTCAGAGGGTTAAAATGCTACAATTTCAATATAATAATTTAAAAAAGTTATTTAAGGCTTTCATCCTGTAATATCTCAGAAGCTTATATAAGAATCTGAAGCTCTCTTTGATTATTAGGTTTGAGCCCAAGGATGCGTCTCTTCTTTTAAGACCACAGGGTTTACAGTACTTTCTGCAGTACCAGGGTTTCATTTTGAAGTTCCGGTACCGCTATATATTACATTTTAAATGGTACGATATAATAATTCGGTGCAATTGGGTGTTTTATACGTTGTTGTTCCAGGTCAATGTGACAAAGATAAGAACATTTTAATATATTTTTATTGTATCACTTCAGTTATATATTTTTTTTTCCCCAACATCAAAATGTAACCTATGTTCCCTGTAGGTTTTTTGTTACAGTTTGATACAAAGGTATTAAGATATAAATCTATTTTTATTTTAAATCGATTACATTCTGATATCCGACCAAAGCCAACATTTTGGTATCGAGCCATCCCTAACACACACACACACCTCTTTAATGCTTATATTATATTATAACCTATTAATACACCTGCATGCTGACACACACCTCTTCTCTGTCCAGTGTGTTCAGGAACGGAGACGTGCTCAGTCCCACCATGCGCTTCATCATTCCTCGGAGCCTCTTGAAAAACCTGGAACAGATTCTCAGCCTGGTCTCGGAGAAAGCCATGCTGCGCACCGGTGCCGTTCGCAGGTATACCCACACTCCTACACGTGTACCAAGTGCAGAGTCGTGTCCACTACTGTCGTAGGATTGTTTCAGCTTTTCATCTGACCTTTGATCTCAGGCTGTGCACTCTGGACGGCGTGACGGTGACCTCGGGGGAGGAGCTGGAGAGCGGCCAGTGTTATGTAGCCGTAGGTACCGAGCGCTTCAAGAAACTTCCCTACGTGGAGCTGTTGCTGAACAAAGCACCAGGAGGCAGTGCAGACAGGTGAGGAAGAGGAGGAGGAGGATGTTAATGGAGGTGGTATTGTGTAATAAAATTGACAGATTGTCTGTTATTTAGACATTACATTGCAGATCGTGGGCTGCACAGGAGGTCAGAGGTAATGCACCGAGCATATAATCTCACTTTTACATCTATAGCTGCGTTTAGTGACATGGAGCTAATCTTGTTTATTTTTACGGTGTATCACAGAACAGGAAGTTTCCTCAAGACAGCAACAGTGACTCCGCCCTCCTTCACTCTCCTGAAGTAGGATGGGTCCCACCTGTCTCTACATCTTATTTTAATGCCTCATCAGTTTGCACAAGTCTTTATTTGGGCATTGTTTGTTTTAGAGGGACAGCAGACGTGTGAAGTCCACGGGAGATGAGGCCGAGCCAGGGGGAGTGATTTTGTCCCAGCCGCTGCAGAGGCGCGAAGGAAGAGGGGAACGAGAGGAGAGCTCCATATTCTATGCCAAACCTGTCAGAGTGCGCAAATACAGACCCCCACACAGAGCAGTGGCCAGAAACACAGGTAAAAGCATGGAGGGGAGATTCAGACAAATACTGTTCTTCGAATTTAAATCAATTTTTATTTTAAAACAGTATGTAATTTAGACATTGTTTATAGAGAAGATTTATATTCCCACTCTTTGACTTGAGTTTAGAGGCCGTGCTTCTTTTAGAGGAAGGCATTTCTAGGCAGTTCCCTAATAATAAATTAATATGCAGAGCGATATATGTGGTGTGGAGAAGAAAGAAGAATCTTATGTGTGTTTCTCTTGCAGGCCAAGCGAGTGTATTTAAGGGTGTGGGGAGGAGGAGGGAGGAGGTGCGAGGAGCTGAGGAGGTGGCGGAGGATGAGGGCACAGCTGTGGAGCTTCCTGTAGATCAGGTGAGGAATCTCGGATCTTTTCACTTTTCATGCGCTGTTTTGTCTCCACTCGTAGCACTACTGAATGATGGCATGATGTAGAGTAGCTTTATTAAGCTAGTATAAATTTAGTATCTGCCCTTCAACTGTCAGTCATATCAGCTTTCTCAGGAACTAAAACATTGTACATATCAGCATAGACCCTTATTTTCCACTTTTACATAGAAATGTCATACATTTTAGTGTTATTTTGCTTAGCTATATCAACTTGCACTTTTTATCACCTGGGCCGTCATCGTGTTTTAACATGCAAACCTTTACTGAAGTAATTAAATCATTTATTCATCCTATTTATTGATTTGGGGAAACTGGCTACTGTCCATGGTGCTGAATCTACTGTGGTGATTATTGTTTGTAGCGAAGACTATAAAATGATAACCCGTATTTGTGAGTAATGAGCTGTTCTTGACACACTGTAGACTTTATGTAGTCACTTATTTTACACTTAAATAAATATAGATAAAAAAATGTACCTTTGGCCTTGTTTGATACCTTAAACATAAATGCAGACATGATTGAATTACTCATAGTAGATCATATTATTGTCTTATTTTCCAGAGAGTTGCTGAAGTTGTTCATGATGAGGAAATTGATCAGAGCCAAACAGAATCTACAAATCACATGCATCAGGTAGGAGAGTGTGTGTGTGTGTGTTTGTGTGTGTGTGTGTGTGTGTGTGTGTGGGTGTGGGTGGGTGGGTGTAAGATAGAATCTCCTGCTTTAGGTAGCCTTAATGATGACTCCGCTTCTCGCTCACTCAGACAAGGGCACCTGATGAGCGTACGACATCATCCCCACACTCCAGTCTGTCTCCTAGCGACGGAGAGCACCTTATGAAGAAGTACAGGTCATCTGAAGTAGAGACCTCGTTACCGAGAAGGAGCTTTTCTCCAAACGAGGAGGCAGAAGCACAGGATGAGGACATACTCAGCGAAGACCTGGAAAAAGAACGTGGCCAAAATGATGAGGTAGGTGGAGAAAAATGCAGTAAATAAAGAATGGTTTAAAAATTAGTTTGAGGAGAAGAAGGAGACAAAGGATAATCAGAGGAGGCAAACAGAGATTGTGAAATATGTAAAAGCAGTTTTGTGCACAGAAATAACAACTGCATATGAAAATAAATAGAATAATTAAAACCAGCTAAAATATATATAAAACCCAAAATAAATAAATAGTTGATTTAATTTGGACATTTCGATGTACACAAACTAAAAACTGGAATATCTTGACGTGTTTTTAATATCAATATTTTGAGCCACACCTACTTCAATAACAAAATAAATAAAAGAATCAAAGATGTATTTGATCTCCACTGCATGACATTATCCCAGCCCCACTCAACCCCTTTTCCGTGCAATAGTGCGGGTACAGTTTGATTCAGACATCTTCACTACGTATCTGGAAACCATAGGGGCAGATTGCTCGAATATGATATGCCACCTTTTCAAAACAACAGGGTCTGTTGAAGTCCATGGCTTTGATTATTTTCATGGGACACTGAATAAATTATCCAAAAATAATCTTTCCTTTGTAAGTGAACTAAAAACATAACTAATGCAGAGCATTAACACAATAAAAATATGGTACACAAAGGAATGATCAGTAGCGATTTTTTACATAAACATTTTAAATATGTAGTGTGTGTTTTTTTTTTTCTTTCTGTGTTCTTAAAGGGGACATACACACAGTTTTGGACAATCTCATGTAAATCTTTAGTAATGCTATAAATAAAACATGAACAAAAACTTTATAGTCTTAAATAACTCTGGCTAACAATCAGATCCAGCTGTACGTATTTGATTCAGAATCAGATCTCAAATCTAAAATTGACATCAAAAACAAAAGCAGCAAGAAGCACTACAGCAGGACGTGTCTTTGAAAACATTCTTCTCGAGCGAGTTTTGTGCAGCGCTGCTGACGACTTCCATAACTAAAGGAAGCATGGTGCTGGTAACTCATTGGTTAAGGCATTGGACTTTGGATCAGAAGGTCACAGGTTCAAATCCCACCACCACTAAGCTGCTACTGCTGGGCCCTTGAACAACGCCCTAACCTTAAGTTGTAAGTCACTCTAGATAAGGGAGTCTGCCAAATGCCATAAATGTAAATGATGGTTGTGCTCTTTTTCTCTTGCTCTGGTTGCTGTGTACACGCGCTTCCAGGAGAAGTGCTAATACAAAGAATTCCTTCCTTCATGACATCATAGAGGGCTATACTTGAAAAACACTCACCGGAACTTTATTAGAACCCCGAACAAGCATATTTGGCACAGAAAAAAATAGTTTTTTGTAACTTTGGCCATGTTTTGCATCAAAATCTAACTCTTTAACAGTGTAAATAATTCAGAATTCATAAAATAGCATTTAGGCCCTTGTTTAGGGACAATCTGGACACACGATGACATGCCTCTTATTTTCAAATGTTGCTCCACACTCCCTTCTGAACCCACTTCTGTACATGGTGTAGATTTGTTCTACCTGAGCGGGCACGGTTTTCGGTTGTGAGTTGTGGGGGAGGGGACTTTTTTTTTTTTTACCTCTTAAAAATTCAAACAGAAACTAAAGATATCAAAGTGCATACAAATATTATGATTTACAGCTTTTTTTTTCTTCAAATGTCAAAGGAACACTGTAAAAAAAAAAACAGACTGCACCTTTAAAATTAGTAGAATATAAAACCTTGAGAGTTCAGTTAAGATAAAAATGTTTGTTTTTTTGCTGTAGAAGAAATGTTGACATTTTAGGATTAAGATTAGGTTACACCTTTATTCGTCCAACAGTGGGGAAATTTCTCTGTTTTAGCAGCAAAAAAAAAATAAATGTGCAAATATATAAAAGAATAGACACATGATATAGTATACAGTATACACAGGTAATATTCCATGGTTTAAATTACTGTTATTGCACATGTGTTTAAAAAAAATTGTTAGTTATTATTGCACAGTTACACAGTAATAAACTTTCTTTCGGCTTCTCCCATTAGCAGTCGCCACAGCAGATCATCCGTATTCGTGGTCCACATGTTTGATTTGCACACGTTTTTTGCTGGATTCCCTTCCTTACACAACCCTCCCCATTTATTTGGGCTTGGGACTGGCACTAAGAGTGCACTTGTGCAACCCTAAAAGCTGGGTTACAGTTAAACAGTAATAACAGTGTATATTTTTGTGCTACTTGTTTTTTTTGTAGGCCTACAGGAATTCAGTTGCTTGTACTGATCCAATGTGTTATTTTACTCTCTACTTTTATTCTGGTCTGTGTTTTATTTCAGAATGGACATCATAAGGAAGCTGACGAAGCAGAGACGCAGGACCAGGACCATGCCCGCCCACCCTCCTCAATCTCACAACAGAGAGAGTGACCCAGACAAAACATATATATCAGACACAACTATAAATAAACACCCACCCCCACCCCCGTAGTATGTAAGGTCTAGCTCTAACCTTAATCATCTCTTGAGCATCATTCTCCTTATTCCCAGTATGTTCGTAACGTGATCTCCAGACTGCTCTCGTACACTGATGTCATGTAGACTGTACTGTTCCATGAAGTTTATTCACCTGTGAAGGTCTTTAACCCCCCGTTCATGTAATAATAGACGTTAACAAGATACTGTTAGCCGATCCGGTGCACAGTGAAATCAGCATCTCTTACAAAAGTAACGAAAAAAAAAAATACACACCACAGTTTAACTATTTACAGTCAGTTACGGAAAAGTATTTGAATTACGTAAGTTTCAAAATTATTGGCACCCTCCAAAAAAGAAAGAATATTCATTCTTCTAATAATTATTTTGTTTAGTTTTTTCCTCTGAACCCTGACAAATGACTGATACATTAAAATTATTATAAAATATATGATCAATTGGAACTCTAAAATTATTGCTACCCTGAAAAAAAAAGTTTTTTTTTTAATAAAAAATATTTCCCTCAGAAATCTTAACACAATAAAGAATATTGAAATAAAATTTGCTTACACTTATTTCTATTTAAAAAAAGGCTTTTAGGCCTCAAATATGTTGAATTTGATAAAAATAAGAATGAACGCCCAATTTGATTCCTAAATTAGCGACACCTTTTAAAAGAAAATCCCCTTCCCAACCCTCAAAGAATGTGTGGATGCTCATCGTTCAACCCAACAGCAAACTGTACTGATTTGATGCTCACGTGTATTAGTGCATCTTTTGTGTAAGTTCACCAACTAATCAGTCGTAACGTTCAGTTTACAGAGAACCTGTTTATGTGAAGCCTGGAGAAGCGAGTAGTACTTGTATAAATTGTTCTGAATCTGCTTCATTCAGAGTTTTGAATAGAACCACTGTGAAAATGTGTGTAGTGTAATAATAAAGCTAGGGGGCTGTGAGAGAGACGGTCGGATACACAAACAGCTCCTGCGAGGTTTAGGGGTCTCGTGAAAGTTTTTTACAGGACTCCGAAAACAAACAAAAAAATGTGATTCTATTTTCTTAGAATTTTAGATCAATGTGTCATTTTTATGTTCTTTTGTTTCACATGTACTAATATTCAGATATAGTATTAACAATAAAACCGTCCAAAACAAACAAACAAAACAAAAACAAAAACATAAAAACATAAAAACATAAATACAGTTTGGTTTCATCACTCATTATGACATGGAGCATCATTTAGTTATTCTAATTAATAAAACACATCCAGGTATATTACACATTAATGCTATACAGTTTACAGTCATTTATTTTAAAATCTTATACATTATCTAGGAATTAATCAGAGCTCTTTATGAGTACACCAGTTTAGAATTTGCCATTCTGGTTTACGGTTTACCCAGTAACATGAAGTGTTTTTGTTTTTTTTTCTCTAACAGAGAAGTGTAGCTAATGGGAGAATGACTGTATCTTTCTTTAATAGATTAATAATAAGCATTGGTTGTTTGCTGTGGTTTAAATGTCAATAGTAAAAACAGTAACAACACTTTATCACACCAACCTTTATTCATTCATTTATTGTTATACAGCAGCTTGTCCTATTCTTTACATATTACATTATAACATATAAGTAGTTTCAGTAATAGAAAAATAGGGACTCTTCTAGTTTCTCAGTCAGGACTTCTTTTTATACTATTTATCTATTTAGTAGTTTCTGTACTTTTTGTTTCCAGGGGATTTTACCAGAAAAGCGAACCACAAAACAACGTGATACCGAGAAAGAAGACTTTGTGTCTTTCTTTCTTTGAGGGTAAAACGAATCTAGCTGCACATCGATTTGAAAATTGTATTTGGTTTCAAAAGAACAGTGATATAATCACATTTTTGTTCTCTAGCCTGGTTTTATTTGTTCGCACTGAAGTGTGTGGCTGTGGGTGTGTTCTGGACGAGGTCAGATTGTATGTGATATAAACCTTCAACTTTCACTTTTACTTTTGGTTGAAGTCTGTTAGGTTCAGAAATGATATCAATAGTTTTGTTTGTATTTTATAATGAAAGCAGAAGCACATGGATCCTTTAGTAATGGTCCTATAATAAAAGGTATGGTCCTAACAAAGGAAAGCATCAGATTCCAGATTTTGTAAAATAAGTTGAGTCTCTAATAAAGTGTTTTATGTTTTCCAAATGTAGAAAAGACATTAGTTTTCTTAACCAAGAAATATTAGCATGAGGGCATGAGGATTTCCAATGAAGCAGTATTCGTCTTCTGTAATAAATAATATTGGCATTGACGCTTATTAAATAAACGGGAGATACTCCAAAAATGTATCTGCCAGGACAGCGAACATCCATTACACCGGTCATCTTCTGCTAAAGAAAGTTCAACTTTGCTTTTGTGAAATGAATTCTATGAACAACTTTAAACTGTAAAAGACTCAAACGAGCACAAATACAGAGTTAATTTGAGCTAAAACATTATTCCACAGCTCCCCATCAAGTTCCAGTCCTAACTCGCTCTCCAAGACTCCTTCAAGTGCAAAAAGAGAAGGTGTCTGTGAAGATCAAAGCAGATCATAGATAGAGGCAGTGCAGTTATGAGACTTTGAAAGAGAAAATATATCTTCAATTAAAGTTTTCCTTGGCTGCTGGGGAAATGTAGCAAAATATGCTTTAGCAAAATTGCGTAGTTGAAAGTAACGGAATAAATTACATTTGGAGATACTGAATCTACTCAACAAATCATTAAATGACACAAATGTGTGATCCAGAAATAAATCATGAAACAGTACCATGCCCCTCCCCCTGAGCTGAGCAAAAGTTGAATCCAGCACTCTGAATTTATACTAATCGGATCTGAAGTTAGGTTGTTTGAGTTTGCATTTTTGTAGAAATTCTGCCTTGTTGATCGTTTGTAATTTCCGTCGTTCTGTCTCCAGGACAGAATTTGGTGACCTAGCATTTAATCTGTCTATCTCCAAAGTTTAATCAGTGAGATTTTGCTGCTTTAATTTCCTATCTTTAGAATAATATGCATTAAGAGATATAATCCTCCCACATATGAATGTTTGGAACGTTTCTCATAGAAGTGAAGGTGATACTAAATCTGTTTTGTTGGTTTCTAAAAAAAATAAAAAAATAAATAAAAAATCAATGTTCTCAGAGGTGAAATCACAAAATTCCTTGTCAGCCAACAGCGAAGTATTGAAGTTCCAGCCTCCCGCATGTCTACATGAATTTTGGGGAAAAAAGAGGTCTAAATTATGTGGGGCATGATCTGAGATATTAATCGCTGAATAATTTGTGAATTTTAACTGAAGGCAAAAGAGCCTTATCTATAAAGGAATAATCAATACGTGAGTAAACATGATAGACATCATTTATTTTTTTTGTAGTTGGGTTGAGAAAGCGCCAGGAATCTAAACACCCCAACTGATCCATTAAAGAAGAGAAAGTCCTAAACATTGACGAAAGAGGTGATGTCTTTGGCTGTGTGTGGTCTAGACTTGGGTTGATTGTGCAATTAAGATCCCCATCTAAGATAAGGCGGTGAGTGTCTAAATCTGGGAGGTAGGGTGAAGTTTACCTTGTTTAGCAAACATTTTGAAAACTATATATTATTAAAAAGTCTTTGAACGATTTTCAATGAAAAAGATGAAGAATTCGAAGAAAAAGATGTGCATTAGAAGGCCAATGTGCTGTAGTCTCTGGTCACTTTAACATGGCTGATTTATGAAGGTCTGGTTGAGATCAAATGTCTAGTATTAGTTGTGCATTTGTGCTTTAAAGTTCTAATAAACATTAAGCCGTTATTGGAAATCCATTTAGAATGCCCAGATGGCTGATTTGTTTAAATGGGACACGATCCTGAATCAACTAAGATTTGAAACTTTAGATCACAGTGATCCCCGGTATGCATCCGCTCCTTGTTCTAGCCACTACATGTCCCTCCTTGTTCAGCACCAAGGCAGGAAAAAACAGTATATTCAGCTGCTGTTGACCGTTGAAGTCGTATGGATGCTTGTTATTAATTTGTACACACAGCTAGTCATTGCCCCAAGCTTTGAAGTCTTGAAAGCAGTAAAGACAAACACCAAGTCCTCGCTTTAAATCAAGTTGTTTGAACACTGAATGGTTATTACTATTAAGATAGTAAAAAATAATTTACTTCGAAAAGAAAAGAAAAAAAAAGATCAGCCGTGGTCAGAGCATACCCACAGCCTTTAATAAATGTTTACATATTTATACCTGGAGGAGTTTAAAGTGTGCGATGATAAAATCACACCACACAGTTCAAAAGGATTTTGATCCATTTCCCATTTTAATCATGGGTGTAGATTCATGGAGTAATGTTCAGTCCTGCACTGTCTGGGTCTGAGACGGAGCTCAACACACACAGAGTCACACCTGCTGTAATGAGCACCATCCCTATCACTGCACCTGAGAGAGAGAGAGAGAGAGAGAGAGGAGGAGGGGGAGGAAGGTGTAAATTGTGTTAACTACCTTATCATGCAAAGACTGAGTACACGGTTTAGGTACGTAACAAAATCTCTCGACAATTTCTAGTGAGGAAGTTCAACAAGCATAAATTCTACAAGTAATTCACTACTGTAAGGTCTGTTTATATTAAATAAGAAATAAATTATACTGAGCCATTAGGGGTGTAACGGTACACAAAATTCACGGTTCGGTGCGTACCTCTCTTTTTAGGTCACGGTTCAGTTTAATTTGTGTACAGTTAGGGGAAAGAAATGCAAAATATATTATTGCTTGGCGTTTTTTTATTAACATTGTTTATTACTATTAACATTTGTGAACAACAGTTTACATTTTTTTAAACAATTTTAAATAAAATACCTTCTTGGTTTAAATGAAAAATGAAATATGTAAAAAATAAAAAAAGAATACATTAAATTAATGCAACACACTTTTTTATTATATTGATTCATTTGAAGAATCGATTAAATAGGTACAAATTAAATTGATAAAATTAAATTAAAATCATATAGAATTAATTAGACCCCATTTGGGTAATACAGATTTTTAAATAGGTGTGTGTACGTGATTTTTTGTTTTGTTTAATATAAAATACATTCGTTTAATAAAAAATCTTTTACATATATGTTCTACTTAACTGTTCTAATTATTTCAGCATACAAATGTTTACATTTTACAAATACACAAGATAGTTATTTATTTATTCATTCCATTTATTTATTCATAAATAAATATATTCCAGAATTTTCAGGAATTTCTCCTTTTTAAGAGAAATTCTTAAAGCTGTACATAAAGTGCAAAAGAATCCATATCGCTTGACTGTCATTAAAACGCTGGCGCTGACAGGAAGTGCCAGCGATTTAACGCATTCACAGAACAAACCCTGAGTGACACTGCTTAAAGTGCGAGGTCACTAAACAAACTTGCGGTCTGCCACTTAATGTGTTCCTGAGGGAACTCACCGTACTGAAAATCTTTGATACGAATACGTGTAACATTACACCCCCTATAACAGAGGCAATTATAATAATAATAAAGAAACATTAATCAGACCAACTTTTCCCTCCAAATTCCTCCCCGAGCAGTTTCCCAGTGAACATGGTGAACACCAGGCTGAGTGAGTTGACCGTCGGGACGGCCAGAGACAAATCTGCAACGTACAACACGATGTGAATCAACAGCTTTTCTCCTGCACCATATACATGAAGCGTTTTTCATGTTGACAATTAGTCATTCACACCAATCTGCCTTTTATACTGGGCCACATTTACAGAAAAAGCCCTAAGATACATCTATTACTCCCAGTCATATTAAAGGTCCAGGATTAAAACATGTAGGATGTGCAAGTTACCTGTTGTAGCGAGGGTGAGGTAGAAGACCACAGAGCCACTCTGGTTTAGAAGAAACGGCACCAGATACTGCACAGAGTTTTCACGTTGTTCAGTCTAAGCATTGTGCTAAAATATGATAGCTAAAATGTTTTTTATGTTGGTATGGACAGTATGCATTTTTAAGTTCCAAGTTCTAAAACCTTATACTACATAAAGCATAACATCTAACACTAAGCGCTATTGGCTCCTTGTGTAAGAACAAATAAGGCTTTCATCGCTTATGTAGTTAGTGCATGAGAAGCTTCAAATGTTAAAATGTTCTACCTTGACATTTAGGAAAAGAAACTTGACTTCAGCCATGAACTGGGAGATCTTGTTTGCTTTCTTAACATGCTCAAGGCCCTCAGTTCCTTTCCTGAGGAAGGGGTTGGTGGCTCCCCATAGCGCAGCGACCAGGAGGAGTGACAGAACTTCCACTACACAGAAAACAACTCATCACCCATCAGCTGAAAGCAGCTGAAGTGTCTTCTAAACACTGATAAACAGATTTAATTGTCATAAAAAGATCTTCCTATCTAAGACTATCCTGTGATGAGAACATGGTGTGATGTCATTATTATTGTGGCGAACCCGCTCAGCTATTTGACGTTTCCAATCTACAATCCGATTTACAGTAAAGTTGGAAAAAAATATAAATAAAAAAAGATTGCTATTATTTTGTTGCTCTGAAACTTTGTTTCTTAGAGGTGTGGCTTTTGAACTAATGATAAGCAGGACCTCTCCTCTTTAGTCCAGAGAAAGTGGTGTCCATGGTTTCCAAAATAGATTCCAAATTTAGATTTATCTGACCACAGAGCAGTTTTCCACTTTGCCCCTGAACATATTTCGCTTTGGCCCAGAGAAAGTGGCAGAGTTTCCAAATCATGTTTACACATGCCTTGCATAATAGAGCTTTTTTAACCTTCATTTGTGGATGACGTGGAAAACTGTGTTCACAGACCATAACTTCTAGTCATGACGAGGTGTTAATGAGCCCAAGCAGTGATTTCCTTTTCAAAATCACTGAGGGCCCCGAAGATCACAGGCATCCAATGTTGATTTTCATTCATGTCCCTCATATCTACATGCTTAAGGTTTATTTAAATAATATTCAATGTATGAATAAAATCTCCTCCTCCATCAAAGACATCTTGTAGTTGTGGTTCGCGTCTCGTATCCTCACCCCCTCTATTTAGCCCCAGTGGATTGCCCCGTTACCATAGAAATGCCGCAGCGGCCATTTTTAAACCCTGTTATGAAACAAGTTATTCTTACAATATTCTTACAAAGAAATGTTAATATTTGTATGTGGAGTTGTATTACATAGTTAATAATTGGTTATGTGGGGTCGTACTATATTTATTTAGCTATACAAAACTTGTTTTCCTTTTTCTTAGTTCAGGCTACTGTTTACGGAAGTGAAGCAGCGCTCATATCGAATTATTTATTTCTTGCAAAAAAGCTTTGCGGGAAAGAAACATTGTAAATCATAAGTGAAATACAGTAATCTGATGCAGTAATTAAGAATTTTTTTTTTGTGCGCTAAAATATTGAAACACTCACCCACTAAGACCATTTCTTCTGGCGTGTGCGCTTCAGTCAGCGGGAGTCACAGCGACACTTAGCGGCTCGGAGGTGAGATATAGTGTTTTATTTTTTTCTTTTGTTTGCTTGTTTGTTTTTTAATGACATTGTTCCCATATAATACCAAACGTTTTCTTTTTACAATTATAATTTATTGTTCTGCATAATGTTTGCTATTTTGAGAAGAGTTTCTGTTTCTGGGAAATTCCAACCACTGGATCATATCATGTTCTGTATTGTTTTTAAAGACTATAATCACACACTTGATATCAACCACACGAGGATGGGTTACCCTTTTGAGTCTGGTTCCTCTTTAAGTTTCTTCCTCATAACCCCAAAGGGAGTTTTTCCTTGCCACAGTCTTGCTCGTCAGATTTATAAATTCTGTGAAGCTGCTTTGAGACAATGTCTATTGTGAAAAGCGCTATAAAAATAAACTTAGCTTGACTTGAAACTTGATATTTCAGCTTAGTGTGTGTGAACAGAATGCTGCAATGAAAGGAATACTGGAATAGAGTTTCCAGATCATGTTTACACATGCCGCAGTGATTTCCATTACAGAATCACTGAGGAGCCAAGTGGAAAGGGAGTAAGGCCAGGAACATTGGAGGTGGGTTTAAACTATTCTATAATGGTGTGGATGGAAAGAGAAATGGTGTAGGGGTGATACTTAAGGAAGAGTACAGAAAGAGTCTAGTGGAGGTGAAAAGAGTTTCTGATAGGGTGATGAACGTGAAGCTGGACGTTGAAGGCGTGATGATAAATGTCATCACGCATCATCAGTGCCTCTTCTCCACAAGTGGATGGAGGAGAAGAAATCTTTTTGGAGTGAGTTAGATGAAAAGGTGGAGAGTGAACCTAGAAAAGAAAGATTGATGATTGGGGCAGATTTCATGCTACATGCCTACATTTCAGATGAAGGTGAAGGGAACAGAGATGATGAGTAGGTATGGTCTTAAGGAGAGGAATGTGGAAAGGCAAATGTGGTAGATTTTGCTAAAAGGATGGAAATATCAGTGGTTAATACGTATTTTAAAAAAGAGGGTGACGTATAAGAGTGGAGAAAGGTGCACACAGGTGGACTACATTTTATGCAGGAATTGCAACCTGAAGGAGATTGGAAACTGTACGGTGTTGGGGGCCAGGGAAAGTGTAGCTAGACAGCATCAGATGGTGGTCTGTAGGAGGGCTTTCGAAGTGAAGAAGAAGAGGAGGAGAGTGAGAACTGAAACTGGAAACTTAAGGGGGAAGACCTAGCTGTCTCCCTTATCACTTCTGCAGTAGTTGCCCAATCAACCAGCAGCTCTTCACCAGAGGGTACTTGGTGTGACAAAAAAAATAGAAAATAGAAAGCAAGACAAAGAGACATGATGGTGGAATGAGAAAGTGCAGGAGAGCATAAGGAAAACGTGTTTGGTAAAACAACTGGGTTGGACAGAGTGATGAGAAAAGTAGTTAGGAGTACAAGGAGTGCAAACGAAAAGGCATATGAGGAGCTGTATGTGAAGTTGGACATTAAGGAAGGAGAAAAGTATTTGTACCGATTGGCCAGGCAGAGGGACCGAGCAGGGAAGGATGATGCAAGTTAGAGCAATAAAGGATGTAGATGGAAATATGTTGATTGGTGAGGAGAGTGTGTTGAGAAGGTGGAGGGAGTATGTTGAGCAGCTGATGAATAAGGGAAGTATGAGAGAGAGAAAGAGAGAAAGAGAGAGAGAAAGAGAGAAGGTTGGATGGTGTGGAGATAGTGAAGCAGGAAGTGGATAGGATTAGTAAGGAGGAAATGAGAGAAGCAATTAAGAGGATGAAGAGTGGAAAGTCGGTTGGAGCAGATTACGTACCAGTAGAAGCATGGAGATGTTTAGAAGAGATGACAGTGAAGAGCTGCTGGTTGATTGGGCAACTACTGCAGAAGTGATAAGGGAGGTCCCTTATCACTTCTGCAGTAGTTGCCCAATCAACCAGCAGCTCTTCACCACCACCGAGCCCCTGTCTGACACCTTCCCTGAATCTCACACTACAGTCTTCCCCCTTCAGTTTCCAGTTTCAGTTCTTTCAATTCCTACAGAATTTTTAACAAGATTGTTCAACAAGATTTTGAAAAAGTGGGAGGAATGGAGAAAGAGTGTGCTGGTACCAATTTTTAAGAATAAGGGAGATGTGCAGACCTGCAGTAACTACAGGGGAATAAAGTTGATCAGTCACACCATGAAGCTATGAGAAAGAGGAGTTGAGACCAGGCTGAGGGAAGAGAAGATCTGTGAGCAACAGTAAGGTTTCATAACAAGGAAGAGCACTGCAGACCCAATATTCAATATTATCTTCAAGAATGTTAATGGAAAAGTATAGAGAAGGTCAGAAGGAGTTGCATTGTGTGTTTGTGGATCTAGAGAAAGCGTACGACAGGGTGGAGAGAGACGTTGTGATGTTGTATGAGGAAGTATGAGGAGGCAAAGAAGTATGTGAGGGTGGTGCAGGACATGTATGAGGACAGTGTGATAGCAGTGAAGTGTGCAATAGGAACAACAGACTGGTTCAAGGTGGTAGTTGTACTGCACCAAGGATCGTCTCTGAGCCCTTTCCTGTGTGCACTGTTGATAAACAAGTTGACAGACGAGGTCAGACAGGAGTCTCCATGGACTATGATATTTTCAGATGATATAGGGATCAGGTTGAGAAGAGCATGGAGAGCTGGAGGTACAGGCTGAAGAGAAAGGGGAATGAAAGTAAGTAGGAGTAAGACAGAGTACATGTGTGTGAATGAGAGGGAGGGCAGTGGAGTGGTGTGGTTGCAGGGAGAAGAGGTGGAGAAGGTGAAGGAGTTTAAGTACAACAGGTCAACAATGCAAAGTAATGGAGAGTGTGTTAGAGAAGTGAAGAAAAGAGTGCAGGAAGGGTGGAGTGGGTGAAGAAGAGTGGCAGGAGTGATTTGTGATAGAAGGGTATCTACAAGAGTGAAAGGGGAAGCTTAAAGAACTGTGGTGAGACCTGCGATGTTGTATAGATTAGAGACAATGGCATTGACTAAAAGACAGGGGGTGGAGCTGGAGGTAGCAGAGCTGAAGATGCTGAGATTTTTTCAATTAGAAGTGACGAGGATGGACAGGATTAGAAATTAGTTTATTAGAGGGACAGCGAATGTAGGATGTTTTGAAGACAAATTGAGAGAGGCCCGATTGAGATAGTTTAGTGGAGGGACATGGGGTATATTGGAATGTTAAGGATGGAGCCACCACGAAGAAGGGAAAAAAAAGAAGGCCAAGGAGGAGGTTTATGGATGTGGAGAGGGAAGACATGCAGGTAGTTTGAAAAGAGGCAGATTTACAGGACAGAGTAGTATGGAGATGATCCGCTGTGATGACCCATAATGGGAGCAGCTTTAAGAAGAAGATTTAATGTTTTCTATGTTCTATTGTAAAATAAATATGGGTTTATTAGATTTAACATTTTACAGTGTTGATGCAATTGGATGTGGCAATAATTTGATTTCCTAGTTAAAACATCATGAGTCTGCGTTTCAAAGGAAACTATCCAGAAACGTATGAAGTACGTTTACACCTGAATGTCTCATGTGTGTTTAGCAATTCTGTTGTTAATATTTCAGTTGGTGCTGTATTTCTTTAATTCTAGTTAGGAGTTAGGGAACATGTGCTGCAATGATCTCAGACATAAGCGATAACGTGCAGGTTTAACAAAAACCCATGTTCCTTCTCACTCATTTTTCAGTGACAATTAACATCCCATCAACAGGGAATCCAGCACAGAAGTAGTCCAGATGTTCTACAATTTACAAGATGCTGTCAGCTTAAAGAAGTCCACTGCATCGCTATCAGAAGGTATTCGCACAGCATTGTAGGCATTGCATAAAACCATGAAAAAATAAAAAAATAAAATATTTCAAACTAAAACCAACAAATCTTTGTTCATTCATCTGGTTTCACCAGTCAGTGCCAGATTTATGACGAATACAGAAAAGGAACCAGATTGAGTTTCTGATATTCTGTTTTAGCTAGCATTGCCAGGAAAGATATCGCATTTTTGTTTGGAAATATCTGCCTTTGTAACACACACACACACACACACACGTACATGCACACACAAACACAGATTCACTCAAGAATGCAGATGGCTGAAGATGCCTGTGATATGGGTCACATCTGTCATTAATTGCATCTTATGTCACAGTTCATTTCATACATTTATTAAGTAGCGTTATTACAGTGTTAAAAAATAAATCAATACAATTACACAAAATATATATATATATATCTCAGGCAAAACAACTTGCTTCTAATTCCATCGAGATATATATATATATATATATATATAGTGGTACCCCGCTTATCGACCTTAATCCGTTCCTTAAAACCGGTCGAAATGCAAAAAGGTCGAAGAGCGAATGTACAATATACACGCACTAAATTGTTATAATTACCGCTAAATAACACTATATGGTTTACAAACTGAGGCTGAGGTGAGACCGGGAAGATCCTTTGCCTCGCTCCACATGGCTCGGGGTAAAAAAAGGTCGATAGGCGGGTATTTGGTAAAAGATAAACACTTTTTCACACCACTGTATATAACTGTTGTTTTTGCTGTAATATAAGCTGCAGTAGATTAATCAGGTAATAGGTACAGTTAAATATGTAAAGGGCTATAGGTGAGTGTTACAGGATGTTAGCGCAAAATGCGGAGGCGAAGAACAGCCCAAAGTGCAGCAAAATGGTGTTAGTGCTCACACATAGCCGTGGATTATCACCTTATGACATATCACAACACTACAGAGACAGAGGCTTGTCCTGAGAGTCACATGTAATATAGAAATTCTGTATATCTCATTCCTGTAGTCAGAACTTGTAAAGAACATCTAATTTTATTCAAACCTTTTCCTTTTTTTTTCACTACAAAGAACTGTTTATGAAAGGGCCATGTATTAGAAATCAGAAGACACGTAAGTAAACTGATGATCTGAAAAAGTGACTTTATGTATCATATTGAATTGCATAGCATCATATTTCTTCCATTGCACCGTATTGCATTGAATCGCAAATGTGTTAAATCCAATCCAAATCGGACATCACTGCATTGTAATAGGGCTGAATCGTATATATATACATTGAGGTGCAAATCGGCCACAGCTTGGAAGATGCACAACCCTAGTTTAAAAGAGACAAACAGAGAAAGAGAGCAAAACAGATAGATAGTGTGTCTGTTTTAGGTCTCTATTGATAAAGCAGATAAATAATTATTCAAAGGTCATTAGGAAATGTCTACAATAGCTGTCTCAGTCTGTATTAAACTAAAACTGCATATTACTATGGTTACAGTGTAAAAGCAGCATATTTATTTAGAACACTAATGAAACTAAACGCAAACTACCTGTGTGTCCAACGCTCCGAACTCACACCTAAAATTTAATATGTGTTGATTAGTTTCCCATAACCACAGCTCTCAGACTTCTTATAGTAATGCCCTCATCTTTATTACATTCTCTTTTATACGTTTCTACAGACATTCCACATAAACCAATTTTAAACGTTCAATTTCAGAGTGGGCCAAAAGAAACCCTTTCTCATACCACCCTATAGTTCATTATTTTCCTTTGCCAACACCAGACAATGTGTATGTTTTATAAAATGTGTCACATGCATGGTTTAATGCTTGCAGTACATTTCATGAACAGGCTGATTTACACGTACAATAGAAGACCAGCCTAGAGAAAAGAAAACATTGGTTTTGGGTAACGGAAGAGTGAATCTGTTGTTCATTGAGAAGTTATCTCTTTGAGCTAAGTAGAGTAACAGTTGAAACTACACAAAACCCAACATTGTGTGTTTCAATGTGCATAACAGAAATGACTTTGTGTGTGTGTGTGTGGATAAGGGTTTCAAAGCAATCTCATGTAATAAAATAGCAGATCTGAAGGTTCCCACAAAAAAGAAAAAACAGGCTTTGATTTATGACTATACTTTGAGTAATGTCTGTTTCATATTTGTTCTCTCTTTCTCAATACAAACAACAGCTGGGTGTTCCTCAGTACATTATCATCTTACACCATGATAATTCATCATATATTCATCATCATCATCTCTGCATAAAGCTATTCAAGTGTCTTATAAAAGACTGACATTGGAGACTCGTTCCCTAAAAAACTAACATGGCCATGGACATTTTTTTGAACTCTGTTCATTCTTAATTTTATTGAATCAGACACAAGTTTCTCACGCCTGCCTTCCTGAACCCAGTTTCCGTTTGTACTGTTTTCACAAGGTTTATTTACTTTAAATCATGATAGCATAAATTCCAATCAGCTTTAACCATCGTAGTGTTTCTCTTGCACTGTGAAATAAAAGGTGCAGCTAGATGACGTTGCTTTTGAGCGTTTCGATCATGTGGCAACTGAAGCATGTCGTTTTGTTTATTTAATGCTGTAACTAAAATGATACATTATTTTGATATACTGTTTTAATCGGACGTGTTATTTTAA
The DNA here is from genome assembly GCA_024362625.1 of Silurus asotus. Taxonomy (NCBI): domain Eukaryota; kingdom Metazoa; phylum Chordata; class Actinopteri; order Siluriformes; family Siluridae; genus Silurus; species Silurus asotus. The sequence goes on along the minus strand of MU565024.1, from coordinate 6,560,838 downwards.
CCGCAACACACGAGCTGGCATTCTTTGCACAAGTGTACTCCGTATAATCTTTGGTGAACATTGTATAAAACATCATATGAAACTCATCTGATGGCATCAAAAACCCAAAGCCTTTCTGGCTAATAATGTAAATGTGTGAGAGTTCCATTCATCCCGTTCCCGTTCATCCCGTTCTCGTTCGGGCCATGCCGTCGCGTTCTCTTTATCTTTATCAGCAGAGCGATTATAAAGAGAAGCAGCAGGGCGCACAGCACACAAACAACGACGAGGGCTGTTGTGTTTGATTCACCATGGCAACTCTCTTCACCTAAAAAACAGACAAAAAACAGTATGTTAGCTACAAGAGGAAGGCGTGTATCTTGCCATTACATAAATTTGCGTACGTTCTGAGCACTTTGTTCATTCGCACTGGTTTCTGTCCATTTTTTGCTTTGGATTTGGTCATCTTTAAAGATGATGTTCTCACTCTAACATCCTGTCTACCTTCTATCTTTTTGTTTTTATATACCAGTTTCACTAAACCTCTAGTCAGGTGTTTTGATATTAACAATTAACTTTTGAAGAGCTGCAATTTTCAAGCTGAATTAATCATCATTTTTTCCACCAACAATATAAAAACCTCCCCCACTGCAACTGCAGCTACAACCCGAGTATATTACACACTGAGGTAACGTTAGCACCAGGCTAGCTAACCTAGCTAGTACAGCAGCTGAAATTTGGTCTTAGTTGGATATGAGAAGATTTGTCAGAGATTTATTTAACATTCAAACACAACAACTATTTACAACATTTGTAATCTATTTATTTTTGTAAAGCTGTAAAAACTGACATTTTAGCAAGTGGTAATATCTTAAATATACTAGATTTGATGTATTGTCTACTACATTTTGCAATTAAATAAATAAAAGATTATTTCAGAGACCCTACAGACTCCCATATAGACTGACAGACAAGAATACACAGAATTTCCTCAAACCACAGCCTCAGAAGAATGTTGCATTTACAGCTACACTCTGTGTGTGTTTTGCTGTAGCCTGCAACATGGCATGTAAACAATTTCTTAGACTTCAATTAACAGTGTGTTTAGGAAATTAGCAGCATGTTGCAATAACAGTAGAGTAGAGTGTTTCAATAACAAGACACAAGTGTCTTTATATTTTTGGAAGATGCTCTCCCGGAACCTGAAAGTATGTGTGTGCAGTATGTGTGTGTGAGAAAGTAGTGATTGAGAACATTGCTATCATCATGGTGAGATTTCATGAAATCACACAGTTTTGATTCAGTACAACTTCCGATTTGCATAACTCAACTCCGAAAACAGTGCAGAACAGTATGAAACTCTTCCCGCTCCAGTTTCTGACAGGGATTCCCCTTGAGCCAAAACAAAGAAGGGTGTAGCATGTAGGTTTTCCAAATATACATAAAATAATCTCAAGAGATTTAAGTAACACCGAAGCTGTGCCAGTAAGGAAACGTGTTTGGAGTAATGAAAAAACATCAATTTGGACTGCTATGAGACACATGCATAAGCACACACACATGCTTGACAAAGTTCTGTCTTGACAAAGTTTCATTCTACATTTCACTGTAGGTATTACACATTTTTGGGTAACACCTGGAATCTGGTTTAAATCAGGTGCATCGAAGCCTTATTATCAAACAATTTGAGCCAACCAGACCAAGACAAGAACAAGCATGTATTATTTAATTCCTTATCTGAATTTAGTCTGGACTCTTGATTCTCTCATCAGATTCACAAAATAGTCACCTGAAATGGTTTTCATTTTACAGGTGTGCCTTGTAAAGTGTTTGTTTGTGACATTTCATTCCTTTCTAAAGTGCTAGTGGGACCATTTTCCAACAGAACAATGAGCCGCAATCACACCTCTAGTTTATGTAAGAGCTATTTGTGTAAAAAGGAGGGTGATAAAGCGCTGCATCAGATGACCTGGCCTCCTCAATCACCTGATTTAAATCCATTTGAAATGGTTTAGGATGAGTTGGACTGGAGAGTGAAGGAAAAGCAGCCAACAATCACTCAAAACCTCTGGGATCCTAAAGATTGTTGGAAAATGATTCCATGTGACTACCTAATGAGGGAACACTGAGAAAATTCCAAGAGTGTGCAAAGTTGTCATCAAAGCAAAAGCTCGGAAAAATTTTAAACATTAAACATATTCTGTGTTGTTTAACACATTTTTGTTTAGTATATAATTTCATTCCTGTTCTTTCATAGTTTGGATGTCTTTAGTATTAATGTACAATGCTAAAAATATGTTTATTCTTATTATATAAGTTTGTTTTAATAGCTTTTTATACACTGGAGAATGTCTCAAAGCAGCTTTACAGACCGTAAGAATTATATAACAAAACATTTTTATATAAGTGAATTATGTGCATCTTTCCCAAATAAGCAAGCCTGTGGTAAGGTAAAGGAAAATAAAGAAAAATAAAGAAAAACCACTAAATCAGAAAGGTCCAAGCAAACATCTAAAAAAAATTGCACTACTTATGCAAAGTCTGACCACAGTCTAGACACTGCCTACAACTTGTTAAAAGTGGAATGCAGCCTTATATAACATGCCCAGTATTTTTCCCTCCTAGGGCCATTCTTTACATCTTTCAAGCATGCAGTCTGACAAAGGGCATGAACATTTAAGCAAGGGAGCATAAATTCTTTGATTTTTTTTGTTTCTTACAATGTAATCTAAGGACTTACGTTGACAAATTAGTTTACACAAAGCAGCTAAATTTTACATAAAGATAAATGAAAGTCACACTGACACTGACATTGAGGTCAAACAGCCAGAAATGTATGCTGAGAATAAGGTGTGCGGAGATTCTTTAAATGCGCTTAGTGTTGACGGCAATCCAAATTCCTATTCTTTTAGCAATAATGAGAAACGCCAGCAAGTGAAACATCATATGCTGCTAATAAGCAAGAAAATCTAACGGGTCAGCATTGTGCAAACAGCAGGATTAAGCAGCATGGAGCTTTCACAACAATTGCCAAATGAGCAGTCTAGTAGCTTAGATAGCTAAATAAGCAGTTGATTCACAGTGTGTCATCTTATCCAGGGTGTGTTCCTGCATCACACCTGCTATTCATGCCTGTTATTATATTGCTATTAAGACGTGTAAGACATAAGGGTATATGATTCTAAAACAATATTTTAGCGTTGTGATTTATTCTGATTGTTGAGTCAGGTTGAGAAAGTGGAGTGTGACAGTCCTTGGTTTTTTTTTTACTGCCTTTAAATATCTTATGGAGAACAAACAGCTAAAAAATGCAATTAATTACTCCTCTTTTTTAATCAGGTTGAAAAAAACAGCCTGCGCTGGGAGTAGCCAGGATTACTTTGAGACGCAGTTGAAGTAGTCAGGATTACTTTGGGGCTCAGTAGGAGTGTGTGTTTGTGTGTGTGTGTGTGTGGATAAAACTGTTTAAGGGCTGGGTAAGAATGGTCAGGAATACTTAAGGACTTGCTTGATTCGGTTTGAAAGACGTCAGACTGGGTGGGAACAGCCGAGAGCCTCAACTTTGGGTGTATGTACATTTCTTTAAAACAAATAAAACATCCTGGGATCCTCACTAGCAATGTTTTAAGAAATATAAAAGTCTGAACTGGCATTTTACAGTGAACATTTTACTCATTACAAGATCAGCGGATATGATATTTCACTTCCTTTCTTTTGAAATTCAGTTTCTCCTCGCCTAAACATGCACACAAATTTACTCAGAAACACACAGGATTGCAATAATAAAAACACCTTAACTATGTCAATCATATCCAAGAACGGCATGTTTGAATGAGTCCTTCCTCTGGTGTCTCAATTCCCCTAAAGGAACACATTAATATGCTTCATAATTTCCGTCTTATCTGAGCTCCTGTGGTCATTTTATAGGTTGATCAAATACTTTATTAGCTTCAGAAGTTTTAAGAAGGCCTCCTCCTAATTACCCAAGATCAAAAACACGCACTGCAGTGTCAACCGGAGAGACTTTTGACATCCTGTTATTAGTTTTAAACAGCTTTATTGCTTTTTTACTGTGCCAGCTACTGCACATGCTAACCAGATGGTTGCCAGGTTAAATGTAGTATCTTCATGTTGCTCATTTCAGCATTAGCAAAATATTCTGACGTTACAACAAAGCCAAAAAAAAAAGAAAGTATACTTACTGTGGAGGTCAAATAAAGGAACGAGCACAAAAAACCCCACATATTTCAAGCCTTATCAGAGCAAAATCAAAGACGGTTTGGCCTTCATTGTGCAAAGTTCCTCGTAACTCTTGATAAGTGTTACAAAACTCACAGCTAGCATTATTTTTAGCTAACAAAGCAGGATTGATTTATTGTTGGCTATCGATTGTCCCATTCATGCCAAAGCCATTTCACACCTGAGCATCTGCAAAAATATGTGGAAAAATCTAATTGTCTAGCCTAGAAGTGATAAAACATTTCTGGATGTGTGCATGGTTATAGTTTAGTTTATTGAAGGAAATGCATACTGTATTTCACAGTATTAACATCGATGTGTTCCTATGTGCTGTACTCTTCCGTTATCATGAAAAAGATCAGAAGAGTCTCCTGTTCAGACAGGCACTGGAATGTATTTATATGATTTTCAAGCGTATGATCATTGCGGGTATGTGTGTGTGCTAACATTGGAATCTGTTACCTAAAATTGTCACCTCAGAACATTAATGCAAAAAAAACTTTATTTTTTCTCTTCTCAAGATTTTCTAAATACTTTAATACTCTAATTTCTAGCCATTTTGGCACAATAGTCAATTCAAGTATTTAAACATTTACTGCATATTAAACTTCAGCAGTAAGGTAAATAATTTAAATAGGGTGAAGGCTTGAATATTTTAAGCATAAGTTTTATGCAAAAATGCATGTCGAAAGCAGGATGTAGGTTGTAGGAGTTCAAAATGAATAAATCTGGAGGGAAAAAAAACGTTTTAATCTTTTTCTCTGGGTTTATTTTTATTTTTTTAACTGACTGGCTTTAGGATTATGTAGAATATAAACACCTGAACTTTTTAAATTAGACATGATAAACCTTTGTGTACAGTTCTAGATATCCGTCACGAGGCTATGCGATATTATCCAAGAATCCTCGAATAAGAATTTCATATTTTCTCATCACCCTGATCGGTCACTCTGAGACCGATATACTCCTTTAATGCTTATAGTTGCTGCTTGATGTGTGCATGGCGGATTTCTCCTTTGAACATATTCACTCATGCTGGGATGTTTCTTTCTGTAAAAAAAAAAAAAAAAAAAAAAAACGGCATTTGAGTATGAAAGGTGCAGCAATTTGTATAAATCAACATTTGTATGGCAAGTTGACAACCATGATTAAAAAATCTATATAAAATATAACATTATTTTGACAGTTATTGTTTGAAGGAATTGTTCAGTTGTAAAGATATATACATTAAGAATATATAATTAATTTCATTTTGTATAGTATTTTAATGATGCATACATTAAATATACAAACATTGAAAACAAGCATTTGAATGTATAGTAAATTGAACTGCAAATGCTATAAAAAAAGAATGGAACGAAGAAATGCAGCAAGCTAACAAGCTTAAAAAAAATAAAAAATTTAAAAATATGCATTGGTGTCTCAATAGAGCTTCAGTATACTATGCCATTGTCACATGATGAGGATAGAGTTTTTGCTTACCCTGTTGATGTTTTGCCTTCATCCATGACACCAGTATTTTCTTTTCATGTGCTCATGCATCCTGTGGTTTTTCCATGCCACACAAGTTCAGCTTTAGATAACTTGCAGGTTTTACAGGTCTTTAATATAAAATGCTCTCATTGCCTTGCGTTTAATATAAAATGCTCCCAAGCGGGTGTGTTATCTTGCCGTCACGCTAACCCGTAACTTGAGCAGCCCAACTAATCGATAACGACATTCCTTGCCAATAAATTGTGTTATAAATTGTTATTGATTTTATTGATTGGTTGTTGCAGCTCTACTTTATACCCAGAGCTTTCTCCTGACCACCTCAGAACATCCACACACACTTTGTAAAAAAAAGGGTTAATTACCATATATGATGCTGATGGGTCTAAGCAGATTCTGATTAAGGAGCTGGTTCTTTAATGTGAAAGTGACGTTCAGGGAAGGACTCAAAGACACGTAACTGCTCTTCACGTGATACAGTCCTACAGCTCTTCCCACTCCATCTACCTCCTCGCTGAACTGGGTGTGGTCACGAAGGACCTCTCCGTTTTCTCCAAACCACTTGACCTCCGGTTTTGGGAACCCCTCAGCCTCATAGAGCAGCTTGATAGTGGATCCACTCCTGCTTATGCTGAGCCTCGGCTCTGTGTAAAAAGCTAATATAAACACCCGCAGACACACACGTACTGTGTTAGCGATGTGGAACAGATAATGCAAAGATGGTATTTACTCATACCAAAGTACTTCATAATTTGCAAGAACATTCAGATAAATTCTCATTCGATATAAATAATTTACTACAAGGAAATACATTTCAAAATCAAATTAATAAATATGGTGTCTGCTTACTTAATACTGTCTTATTTATGCCCCCACTGGAACAATTCGTTTCCAAATGTCCACAATTGGTACACTTGCAGTATATAAATATGGCAAAAAACTAATCTAATTTCCTGCTTTCATGCTTTACTAAAGGAAGTGATTTATCTTTTAAATATTTCTATCAAAACAATGGCATCATTTCATGGTGATTCATCAGGCACTACACTACATGCTAAATTAGCGTAGTTTTCATACAATTTATTGTACAATCATTCAGACACTGAAAGATTCCTGGTGGATTAATCAGGAGTAAAAAGGGAGAAAATTTTATTATGCCTCATATATGACGGTGGGGGTCACAGGGACAGGGGCTGGGGGAGGGGGATCTATTTCCGGTTGTCTAAACTTTTTCCAAATTTTGAAAAAGTGAGCGAATGAAGTGAAAAGATTTGAGTGCAACCTAAAACAAACTTATTTCATCAAAAATATTCAGAATCATTGATTTCTATTAGAAGCATGTATGTTCTTATTTACTAAGCGCTTCATACCTCCATATTCCAGCCGCATGCTTGCCTTGTCTGTGCCCTTGGTGTTGCTCACGATGCACTGGTAACCCCCTGTGTCTCTTGGCTCCACCGGCTCAATCCTGAGTGTCGCATTGCCTTTGTGCAGCTCTGACACAAACAGTGTCGTGCGGTTACGGTAATACGGGCTCTGAAAATCAAGCTGATGTTTTTGGTAATAGAAGCTGTGGATGACTTCGGCATTTTCCTCCCGCTGCCATGTGATGACCAGAGGCGAGAGGTCAGATTTGGAGTCAGGGGTAAACTGACAGCCCAGGATGGCCGGCTGACCTCGGATCACTAATACACGATCTGCCGGTGCAATCACTTCAAAGCCTGCGGACAAAGGGACATGTTAAATAATTAATTTCCTCCATTGTTTCTGGGATCAGCAATCACTACATGTACCTGAATTAAGGAATAAAACACTTTTGGGTATGATAGGAAATCATCCATGACACAGTGGTGTGATGAAGTAGAGATGCTCTACCCACCCTGGAGTGGATTTCAACAAGTGTCTAATTCCTCAGCAACCACAGCAAACTTTCAATTCATTAATGAATGATACATTTTGCTTTATATCCATTTACAATTACATATAATATACCCAAACCAAGTACATTCCTGTTCTCAATTACCTTTAAAACAGCTATAAACATTCATGCCTTTAATAACCTCTGTTTTTCTCTCTGTCTCTTGAAGGTGATTAAACAAAAAATGCAACCTTGAATGCTGATGTGGTTTAGATCACACTTTCTACAACCTGGTAACCATTAGCATTAATGCCTGAAAAGTGCGTAAAAATGTGGTGTCCCTCAAGGTTCTGTTTAAAGCCCTCTATTGCTTTTGCTTTATTTGTAGTAACTAATTCATCATAAATTGCTGAGACGGTTTCTGACAGTTTGAGCAGAAATTCTTTGGTTATGCGAACCGATTGTTGCAGCAGCTGTCCAGACAGCAGCGCTCTCAGAAAATATTGGCGGTGAAGATGCTGGATGTAGAGGTCCTGGGCTGGTGTGGTTACACGTGGTCTGCGGTTGTAAGGCCGGTTGGATGTACTGCCAAATTCTCTGAAACGCCTTTGGAGATGGCTTGTGGTAGAGAAATGAACATTCAATTCATGCCAATTGCACCCTCCCTCCAAAACTGCACATTTTAGAGTGGTCTTTTATTGTGGCCAGACTAAGGCACACCTGTGCAATAATCATGCTGTCTAATCAGCATCTTCATCTGCCACACCTGTGAGGTGGATTTATTAACTCAGCAAATGAGAAGTGCTCACTAACACAGATTTAGACAGATTTGTGAACAATATTTGGAATGAAATATGCCTTTTGTGTACATAGAAAAAATCTTAGATCTTTGAGTTCAGTTAAAAAAATAGGGGCAAAAACAAAAGTGTTGCGTTTATAATTGTGTTCAGTATATGTAACAATTGTGTTCATAGACTTCAGTTTAGCATTCAACACAATCATCCATCAGCACCTGATGGAGAAACTGAGCCTACTGGGCCTAAATACCTCCCCCTGCAACTGTATCCTGGACTTTCTGACTGTGAGACCTCAGTCCAGATCAGTAACAGCATATCCAGCACCACCACATTTAGCACTGGGGCCACTCAGAGCTGTGTGCAATTCACAGCTTGAACCACATCATCAAGTTCACCAATGACACCGCCATCTTCACTGCCAAGATTGACTGAGACCGCTGCTGTCTGGACAGCTGCTGCAACAATTGGTTTGCATAACCAAAGAATTTCTGCTGAAACTGTGAGTAGGTCTCATCAGCAAGAATGATGAGTCAGCATACAGAGAGCCTGGTCTAAAGCCAACAACCTGTCTCTGAACGTTCACAAAATAAAAGAGATGGTTGTTTCCTTCAAGCAAGCTCAGAATGGACATTTCCCGTTGATCATTGTTGGATCCTCTGTGGAGAGCATGAAAAACATCAAATTCCTTGGTAATCATCTGGCAGTCAACACCAACTCTATCACCAAGAGAGCAACATCTCTACTTCATGATTAAAGCCCATCTCCTTTCCCCCATCCTAACCAGGTTCTACAGAAGGACCATTTAGAGCATCCTAAACAGCTGCATCACTGCCTGGTTTGGGTACTGCACCATCTTGGATCATAAGAATCTATAGAGGATAGTGAAAACAGCCTCCCTCCCCTTTATCACAAACATTTACACCACACGCTGCAAAGTTAACTGCATTGTGAATGACACCACACATCCCTCACACACACACTCTCCTCACCCCTCTGCCATCAGGAAAGAGGTTCAAAAGCATTCAGGCTCCTCAACGCACAGATCTGAATTGGAACTGAAACTCACACTTACATACTCACTCAACTGTGTGTTACTGAGCTGCTATAAATCTGAACTCAAACACACACTCTATACTCATTTCGATTCACACACATTCATGTCTTCAGCACCACCCATATTATATTATTATTTTATTATAACTAATTATAAATGTTTACATGCTGTTTTGCACATCTACTTGATTGCTGCTGTTACTCTTTAGCACAACGTTTTGTTCTGTTTTTTTGTCTGCACTGTTTATACTAAGTAGCTCTATGTTGTTTTATGTAGCACCAGGGTTCCAGAGAAATATCTAATTTTACTGTGTAATGGTTAGAATGACAATAAAAGCATCTGGACATTACTTAATTTTAAACCGGTCTCCACACCCTCTATGCCTCAGATGCCTCATTATGGGCTTCTGAACTAATCTGGGTGGAGTATGCCTGTAAATCTCTACGAACCACCACCACAGGACTCCATCATCCAGATCGCCTACAGCTACCAGAACCTTGAGAGACGGCATGTTGCACTCGTTGTAATACTCATCAACATTAATGCTAATAGTAATCGGGTGTGAGAAGGTCTGTAACAACAGAAAAACACCTGGTGCATTTCAGCCTACAAAACAGTGCATAACAGGAAATGAGTTTTAGAGAACAATTCCAGCTTCTATTATACTCATTTCTTTAAACGTTTAAATAATAAGCTCATGGAGTCAAACATAATAAAAAAAGCTCTATGGGTAATTCAGCTATTCATTTGCTTTTATGAGGAAATATATTCACAGTGGTTTATATAATAAAAATAAAACATAAGTAAATAAAGGATTGCCTGAGATTTACTGAAGTACAATCGATAAATAAAAATGTCATGTGGTTCAGGTGTGAACCCCCATTTTTATATTCCGTAATTTCCGGACTATAAAGCGAACCGTTATATAAGCCCCACCCACTGAATTTAAAAATTTTATTTTTATTTTTAACATAAATAAGCCGCACCTGTCTATAAGCCGGTGTCTACACTGAAATTAATCAACTTTACACAAGTTTTAACGAAAGACTAAATGCAATATGTTGCGGTTCTATTAGGAGCATAGCGGTATTTTAGGAATAGCCTGCCACTGCATTCTTCCAGTATTACTGCGTGTGTGTAAGAATGAGGAATATGTCCTTTTTATTTTCTGATGCTCATTTCTAAGTTTCTATGACTAACCCATAATGCTGTTGCCAAAAAAAAATAAAAAAACACTAGTTTTGGAAACCTGTCTGTGCTTATATGATTTCTGTTGCAACTGGAGTTTTAGTGAGCTCTGCCTTCACCCAGAATCAACGTGTTACAACGGCTTGTATCTAAACAGTAGCCTACCAAGTAGTTCATTGTTCACTGTCTTCCTCCTTCCTTTCAAAACTACAGTGGTACCTTGACATACGAGTGCGTTAATTAATGTACGACTTTTCCGAGGTACGAGCGGTCACTTGGACGATTTTTTTGGTTTGTTATGCGAGCAAAAAATTGAGGTACGAGCTGAAGATGCCATTGTTAGATGGCGAAGCGAAGTGGAGATTGTGATTAAGATAAGCAAAGAAGAAAAAGTAAAAATGTTAAAGTTTAGGGATACATAGTGTACAGGAGTGATAGTAAAAAACGAGTTTTCCCTCCACCTTTCCACCAGGAAATACACTGAATAAACCTTTTTATATCTTTACATACTCTTTCTATTATGTTTTTATACAAGATTTGTTATCTGGAAATGTATTTTCCAATTTAAAAACATGAAACATAAAAATGGGGTGTCATTTTGAGGTTTGGAACGGATTAAGTTCCATTTTAAGTATTTTCAATATGGAAAACTGATTTGATGTGCGAGCAAATTAAGATACGAGCTCATCCACGGAACGAATTAAACTCGTAGGTCAAGGTACCACTGTATTTCTCTGGGGAGTTTATCTTTTGTCATCGTGGTGCACCATGGTGGAAGTTTTTCTACCAAAGCCATGCAGCTCAGAACACAGATGAGGTGCGTTTTCTCGTTTCCGTTCGGAAATGTAATTGGTCTAATGTTATGTCGCTCAGTTTTTTTCTAAATGAATGGAAATGAAAAGATGAATACCTCTAGGGCATGCTTCTTTATGATCATGACTCCATGAGCTTGTTATTTCTACAGGCAAGAAATGTCACACTTAATCACTGAATAGAATGTACAATCATTTTCGCAAAACCAGATCCACCTTTCTTGTTTTGCAATACTACACATTAAGAAACTGGTTGCTAAATAGCAGTCAGTATCATTTTTATTCTTACATGTAAAATCTTGTGTAAGTGCTGCAGAATTTGTAGAAGTCAAAAGTAGAAAGTCTTTTTTAAAGACTTGGGGTTGTTTATATTGGAAAAAAATGGATGACTGACTAACTCACAGGAAATGGTATGTTGTGTTCTTTTAGTGAAAATAGCTAAAATAGTGCTAGAACAGGTCCTTGAGCATGCTCTACAAAGCAGGCGAGTGATTTCATCGCAGAACAGTTTCAGGCAGTGTAGCGAGTCACAAGTGTTTCCACATAACAGTAACCATAAAAGCAGCGAACTGTGAAACAAAACATTTTCTGTTTAAAAAAGACAACTGCAGGATGGTAACCCCTGTGCCAACCCGTAGGGTTTATTTCAGCAAACTTCATTAAAAACAGCAAACTTCATAACATATGATAGCAAACACAAAAATTAAAATAGGTTTGTTTTGTTTTGTTTCATTTTGTAGATCTTATTTGAGTCTCGACAATGTAGATGCAAATAATCCAGAATATATATTTTGTAGATTCTTTTGTACCTTTTTTTTTTTTTTTACACAGGAAATGTCTCCGATTTAGGAACAATGTTCAATTGAACCCATTTGTGATATTTTCATATTCAAGCTGTGAACAAACACGAGTTTGTGCTATTCACTGCCTGCAGCCTTACGAACAAAAACCCCTTAAAAATGACAAATCTAAACAAGAATATAAATTTTTTTTAAATTAGCTGTGATGTTTACAGTGATGGACAAAGTACACAAACCATGTACTTGAGTTAAAGAGATGCACATGGTAAAATATTACTCCAGCAAAAATGCTCCCTTAAAAACTTTCACCTGGGTAAAAAATCTACTATGATTTATTACGGCTAAAATGTTCTAATTATCATTTTTGTCACGTAACTTTGTTTAATCAACTCAGTTTATGTGAAAAGACTCTGTTACTCTAAGCACAACAATCTATTAAAAGAATGATATAGAACACTGATATTTATCAAGAGTATCATGAGCCCAAAACATTCTGTTCAACAACTTCTAAACAATCACCCAAATAAGGCCAAGGGGGACGTGGAAAGTTCGAGTCAGTAGTTTCCTCCATCATTTATTAATCTGTAAAATGTTCTGCTTGCTGTTGAAATGACGCTGAACTGTATGTTGGTGATGAGTAGATACCACCAAGCGCCAATCAAAACTAGTTTAAAACAGAGTGCCCTGAGTGGTGGTTTGTCATTATCCACTCATAATTAAAAAAAGAACGACGGATTTTTCAATATGTAGTGGAGTAAAGAGTAAGATATTTGACTTTAATATGTAGTGAAGTCAAAGTCTCCCCAAAAGTGTCCTGAAGTTAAAGTGTACTTTACTTCAGTAAAGTACAGATACACAAAAAAGCTACTTAAGTACAGTAACCATTTACATTTACTTTATTACTGTTCAACACTTTGATTTATTACCAAAAAACAACTAAAATTGCATAACAATGCACATTCGCCTGTACATTTAGTCAAAATCTTACATCAGATGTCCAGTTTATGGGGTTAGGTTGATCTAAAGAATAGGCAAATTCATTATTTTGGTTTTAGAAATTGTTACCAATCAGCACATTATATGTGGTTTTCCACCCTAAATAAAAGAACGAGCATGTGGAAACAAAAATAAATACGCAAAAGAAACCTGTACTTATCTGGATGAGAGTAAAAGAGGAAGTAGGTGCAACTGTAATGACTGGATAATCACAGTATCTTATGGAGAACTAATTCTAATGTTTGCCCAACAATACAGTTCCACCTTTTTTAGATCCGGTTTGGAAAAGTGAACATTCTAATGTTGCTAAAAAAATACTTATCACAGTATTCATCTTTGTCATTTATGATTGAACTTTTAAATTTGGATTTTTTGCACATTGGAGATCAGTTTATAAATCCGCCAGTAAACAGAAGAAAAAAAAGTGAAAATCGTCAAACAGACTGCAATTTAATCTGGAGTTTGCCTGTAGTGTGATCTGTCTTTGTCAACCACCACCGTCTACCACCACTAAGAATCTGTCTTTTTACATTTTTGATAAGTAAAATAGATTTACACATTTCACAGACTGTGTTTAAAAAATCCATACTGAATTAATGGAGAGCTTCATCTCACCATCACAACTCACACTGCAGCCTAAAGCACTCCCTGGCCGCAATTACATCACCTACTAAATAATAATACAGATAACACTTTGCTTCTATGCGTTAACATGCAGTCTCTCATCCCAGCTTTGATCACACCCTGTTTTTATATTACACCAACATTACCTCAGTTGATTTGTATTGCAGTTCAAGCCAGAAAATTTGCTCCTCTTGCCGTATGTTTTTGTAGCTACGAATTTGTGCTGAAAAACATGCATTTTTACCTTTACCAATAAATAGTGGTTTGATAATCAGGCGTTGTTGGAATGCATTTAGATTTGTAGATTGACATAAATAAAGTGGATTTAGATCATTTTGAAAGTGTAACGAAGTCATAATTTTTAAGTAAAGCTTTACAATTTTGGACAGTAAACAAAACCAAAAATATCACAATATTTTGCATTGAATTGTGCATGCAATATAGTGATTGTTTAAAAAATATATATTATTATCATTAAAATTACATCACATAGATGGGACCAACATCTCTAATCTCTAACCAGGCTCTAGTTAAGAGTTTCCAACAGAGCCAGTGCTGGTTCATAGTGTTTATTTGAACTAACCTTTAACTAAGTATCCTATAAGACTCATATTATGATGTTATAACATCTATTTTATCTATAAAAAAAAATCTAATTTATTTATAACTCTTTTTTATATCAAACGACAAGTATGCATGTACATTGTAGGTAAGTTTTAAAGAGCTGAAGTGGAAACTTGATTACCTGCACAGATTGTGAGAGAGGAAAGGAGAAGTATGAAGCAGTCCATCTCTGCAGCAGCATTGTTTAATTCCACCTGGCTGGAGTCATCAGCGCCTAATCACAGTTTACAGTGATCCAGTCTGAGCCTGATCCTGTTTAGGTGTTTACCAAAACAGTGAGATCACACTAAGTTCTCTCGTATGTCCCACACGTGGCTGCACACTTCCTCACTGAATGCACCAAATACAACCACATTCGAGCCGTGAATCTGAAATCACTCCCGAATTTAACCCCGTCTTATCCCCCTACAAACTACCCCACCTACTGGAGAGTTATTTTAATTACATTTTGGGGCATTTCATGCATTTATATTGTATAAACATTGAATAAAAAAATAAAGTACAACATTCTCAACGTTTCTTCTTTCTCTAGTGGCTGCTCCCATTTGGGGTCGCCACAGCAGATCATCTGTCTCCATACCTCCCTGTCCTCTACATCTGCCTCTTTCAACCCAACTACCTGCATGTCTTCCCTCACCACATCCATAAACCTCCTCCTCAGCTTTCCCCTTTTCCTCTTTCCTGGTAGCTCCATCCTTTCCTTGTAGCTCTACTGTCTCTAAACCACATCACAGGTCTCACCACAGTCCTCCCTGCAACTGCACCACTACACTGCCCTCCCTCTTATTTACACACATGTACTCTGTCTTACTCCTACTGACTCTCATTCGCCTTCTCTTCAGCGCATACCTCCACCTCTCAAGGCTCTTCACAACCTGCTCACTACTCTTACCACAAATTACAATATCATCCGCATAACATTATAGTTTATGGAGACCCCTGTCCGACCTCGTCCGTCAACCTGCAAACAGTAAAGGGCTCAGAGCCGATTCTTGATGCAGTCCAACCTCCACCTTTAACCAGTCTGTCGTTACTACTGCAAACTTCACTGCTGTCACACTCTCCTCATACATGTCCTGCACCACCCTCACATCCTCTGGCTAGAACTAGATATGGACCATGTTATACTTTAATTGCTTGGGGTTAACAGGATTAGTTTCCCTTGTAACATATTTTTATTGTAATTTGCTTATTTATTTAATTTGGATGTAACTTTTTGTTTATATAGAGTGTAATTTTTGGTTTCAGTTGAAATTCATATCTTTTTTTTCTCAATAGTTGTAAATATAATATTTTGCTGAGCTTGGCGCTCTGTGCAAACTGCAACGTGGACAGAGACTCTTCAATACAGCTGGATTCTGGGTGGACGTTAGCAATAATGTAAGTTTTAGCATTGCCTCCAAGAGAATTCTATTACACACACACACACACACACACACACACACACACACACACACACACACACACACACACAGCCATGTTCAGGTCACATCTCCACAAGCACACTGTATCCACTATGACCTTGACCTCGTACCCTGAGCAGAAAAAGTGAGTTTGCAGTAACAGATATGCTGACTCCTTCTATCGGACACGCCCTGATCACCTTACCCAGGCACATCCGAGAGAAGTTGATGCTGCTCGCCTCCTGTGGTGTCAAAAGTCAACCAGTACACAACATCTGTAAGCACAACACTTTTGAGTTTATACAGTGCTGTATTTGAAATAAAGCATCCGTTACACAAACCTTCAGAAGCATTCCTTCTGTGTGTGTGACTTTCTGCCTCTCAGACCCTGCCAGATCTACCAGGTTGAGTTTAGTTTTTCTGATGTTCACCACTTCTTCTCCTCGCATCTCGATGGACTCCAGCATTATTGTAAAAACAGCATGAAATTGAGACAACACACGATTCCTTGGCGTGGATGCTAGGTGCCGTTTACTCAACCCCTTAGATAACATCTACACACAAGCACGAGTGCAGCAACAATGATTACAAATTATTACATCTAATTGATTAAAATATGGAATATGTTAAAATCTGATTCACACATACTGCCCATAAGCAGTCGTGGTGTGTGTGTTTGTGTGTCCTCTCTGAAAGACCGACATGCTGAGGCGCTGTGCAGGAGGTCAAAGATCTGCTCATTGTAGATCTCAATAAAAGAACATTTACACCAGAATCGCTTTATCACTGCAGACTGCGCAGACTGCACACACACACACACACACACACACACACACACACACACACACACACACACAATTATAGGCAACTCTAGAAACAGAGTCAGCACTTTGTAATCATGGCCCACCTAAATGACACAGTGTGTTTAACCAGAACATCTAGTTGCTACAATCCCACAATGCATTGCAGGTACAGTGCAGGTTGAGTGTTTGATGGGTGGTTGAGTGACACAGCTCACCTTTTCCACCTCTCTGCTGACAAGGAGGAAAAAATGCTTAACACAGCTCATTAGAGAAATCCTTTAGCTTGTTCGGTCCTAAACTGCAAATGCAGACACACACACACACACACACACACACACACACACACACACACACACACACACACACAGAGTTCATCAGCACTGTACACTGACATGAAGACGGAGCCTCTGTGTGTAACGGTGTTTAACTCACCCAGCATGGTAAAGGTCTTTCCTGAACCAGTCTGTCCACTGCATCATCACATAAGAAGTATGTCGGGGCTTCCTGTATTAGGCAGCAAGTGAAAATTTTGTCCTCAAAGTTGACGTGTTAGAAGCAGGAAAAACAGGCAAGCGTAAGGACTTGAGCGAGTTTGACAAATTGTGATGGCTAGACGACTGGGTCAGAGCATCTTCAAAACCGCAGCTTTAATGGGCTTTTTCTGGTCTGCAGTATCTATTAAAAGTGGTCCAAGGAAGGAACAGTGTCATCATCATGGGTGGCCAAGGTAAATTGATGCACGTGGGAAGTGAAGGCTGGTCTGTGTGATCCGATCTGATCCAACAGACGAGTTTCTGTAGCACAAATTGGTGAAGAGGTTGAAGCCTCCACCTCCACAAGGCTGGAAAGGGCTACGGGGAAATTGCCAAGCAGCTTGGGGAAAAAAGGTCCACTGTTGGAGCAATCATTAGAAAATGGAAGAAGCTAAACATGACTGTCAGTCTCCCTCAGACTGAGGCTCCATGCAAGATCTTACCTCGTGGGGTCTCAATGATCCTAAGGAAGGTGAGAAATCAGCCTAGAACTACACGGGAGGAGCTGGTCAATAACCTGAAAATAGCTGGGACCACCGTTTCCAAGGTTACTGTTGGTAATACACTAAGACATCATGGTTTGAAATCTTGCATGGCACAGAAGGTTCCCCTGCTTAAACCAGCACATGTCCAGGCACGTCTTAAGATTGCCAATGACCATTTGGATGATCCAGAGGAGTCATGGGAGAAAGTCATGTGGCAATGACAATTTCAGACCCCTCCATGATTTCTAAGTGGGAGAACTTGCAAAATAGCAGGGTGTTAAAATACTTATTTTTCTCACTGTATACACTGGCGATTAAAATTAGAGAAGAATTTATAAACGAAGGAGTTTTTGTCCTGTCTATACCATGCTACCAGACCACCTTTTCCACAAAATAACTAAGGCATTTAAAAAAAAAAAAAACATTATTTTGCAGAAAACACACTGATCAAAATTAGAGAACAACAATGACTGTAGCATGGAAAAAGATTACAACAAAATGTTCTGAAGGTTACAACAGTCAGCAACTAGTAGGAAGTGTACAGGCCTCTGCTCTGAATGACTTCAGCACATCTGCGGCCACAGGTCAGCATTAGTCTCTCACACTGCTCTGGTGTGATTTTGGTCCACTCTTCTTCAAGTCTCCTCCACAGTTCGGTGACTGTAGTGGGTTTCTTGGCCATAACTTTGTCGCCAAGGATTTTCCAGAGGTTCTCTATTGGGTTGAGATCAGGACTCTGGGCAGGCCATGTCATTATTTAAATGTTTTCAGTTTCAAGGAACTGCTTTACCCGTTTTGCTGTGTGACATGCTGTGTGACATGGATTGTCAGGCTGATTGAGTGATGAACGTAAGGAAGGAACCATATGTTGTTGAAGAAGGTTCTGATAAACATTTGCATTCACAGCTACATTCACTGGCATGTAGCTGTATAAGAGGCCCAACTCCTGCTTCAGAAAAAAATGCCCCAAACCATGACACTTCCTCCTCCACTTTTCACCGACATATTTACACACTTTGGGTACAGTCTTTCTCCAGTTTGTCGCCGAACATAATGTTTCCCATTGGACCCAAATAAATTAAACTAGCTTTCATCACTGAAGTGAACTTTGGTTCTCCTCTGTCCACACAACATGCTCCTCAGCAAAGCTCAGTCTAGCCTTTTGATTCTTTCTGCTAATGAGAGGTTTGGTCACTGCAGAGTGGGCTTTCAGTCCAAATGCTCTTAAATGTAGAAACACTGTATGACGAGACAGATCCTTACCCTGTTCAGCGCTGAACTGGTGAGCAATTCCAGCTGCAGTGTGGAAACGATTGCCTATTGAGATCCTCCACAGTATCCTGTCCTCTCTTGTATTTGTCTTCCGTGGACGACCAGCCTTTTTGGCGGACTTGAATGAGTTTGTGATGTTGTAAAGATTCAATATTCTTGAAATAACACATTTGGAATGACCAACTTGTCTTTCTATGGCTGATAGGGTCATCTCTTTGGATTTCATCTGGACAACCTGCTGCCGGAAGCTTTAAGTCACTTAAGAACGGCCCACCATCTTGCAGAGTCAGTGAAACTGGACGTAAGGCTGCCAGTTAAATAGGAGTTGACAGATAATCAAGGGAATTAGCACCAGGTACCAGATTAACACCAATAACTGGGAGGTATCTGAAAGTGTTCTCTAATTTTGATCAGTGTGTTTTCTGCAAAATAATGTTTGGTTTTTTTTAATGCCTTAGTTATTTTGTGGAAAAGGTGTTCTGGTAGCATGGTATAGACAGGACAAAGACTCCTTCAACTGTTGAACAGTGAAGATGACATTATTTCAGAATTGTTCACCTGCGTTTTGTTGCTTTTGTATCTTGTTGCCATTAGTAGGTATTTTTTGTATAGTTTTGTATATTATTTTTATAGTTATTTTGTTGTATGCTTCTAAAATAACATTTTTGTATGCTTTTGTTGACCATACCCTGAACTATCGTTTTGTGGCATATGTTACTTTGCTTGTACACACACAGTGGTTCCTGTATTTCTGTTTTAGTGTTATCTTTTGCAGGCTCAGCATAACCTGGTGGGGTTGTCTCTCCCAACTTTCTCTTCTGTTCACACACACACACACACACACACACACACACACACACACACACACACACACACACACACACCTGGCAGCCCACCCCCTTTTTTCTCCTTCTCTTTCGAAGTATATCTTCATGTGTGAGACAATAAACTTCGGAACTTCTCTCTGAAAGCTGACTCGTGTGTTTCATTGAGGCTTCCCCGTATACGTGGGAGAGCAGAGATCGAGAGGAAAGGCTGAATTCAAGAGTATCCAGTCCACGTGACAGAAGCAGCAGAGGATAAAACACTTCTTTACAGTTCTTGGGGGCTCGTCCGGGATATCAGCATTCGGGTAAGTGCTGATTTGGTATCCTGTGATACCGTTTAAAGTGTAGGCACTCACCTCGTATGCTGATATCCGTGTTGTGCTGATTTGGTATCTTGTCGTACCGTTGAAAGTGTAGGCACGCACCTCGTGTAGTAAGCGAATTTGTTGTCGACGTTGTACCATCGCGCTGAACCGTAGTCACAGTAACTTGCAACTTCGAAATTTTATTAAACTGCCTTATCCATCTCGATCTCTGGCCTCCAACCTTTGTATCTAACATTGTCAGACAGTTGTACCTATATTGGACATTGGGTAATTCTGGGACAAATTAACCAGGATAAATTGTTGTGGGCTCACCTTTTATCCTACCACCTGGCTAGACAATTTAGCAGGGTGGACTGAATCACAACCTCAATTTCTCACTTATCCTTGTGGTGGTACTTTTAAATCTCAATACCTGAAGTCTGCACATTCCTAAATTTATAAAGGTTTGGGCGATCCTTACTGGGATTATTCTTCCATGGCTGATAGTTATTAAAAATGGGTGGAAATGAAACCAATCTGGGATGAATATTACTCTATATCGAACTCAAAAAGAGAGCTTAAGTCTCTGCCCAGAACCAAAGCCAAACCAAAACCATCTTTATTGCCAAATGCTCCACCCCCACCCTATCATAATCCAGATGATTGCTTCATGATGAAAAAAGAAACAGAGGTCAGGAACACTTACTGTTAGCTCTTATTAGAGCATTCTCTGGTGTACTATAGTATGGCATTTCGCGAAAACCTTTCAGGCTGCTGTGCTGTCATTTTATATCCAAAAGAAAAGAGAGAATGAGAGAGAGAGAAAGAGAGAGAGAGAGAGACGCCCATGGAGTGACGTCAGCATACGTCACGACTTGTGTATAAATATATACTTCTGCATAAATTGTTAATCATGATACCCATTGGAGCACACTGTTGCCACGAAGTAATGCTATTAATCTAAAAAAGGGTTTATGTGCTTTATTTGATTTCTTTTAGATGCATAAATGATGCTGCTGCTTTAAAACTCTTGGGATTTTATTTTGTAAGATATCCAATAATAAAAAAGATCTGAAGCACGTGCGACAGTTTCTACGTTTCTACTGTTTTAAATGGAGAGATATGCTGGTTTCTATTTTTTTTTAACAGCGGTAGGTCTCAGTTTTATTAATGTAATGGTCATGATCCAGTGGCAGTTAAAAGGGGGCTGCGCAAACAGATCGCTTTAATCCAGTTTGGGAAGTTCATCACCATTTGCCGTGGAAATTCAGGCCCTCAATTGTTACCAGAGTTTAAAACCTGGTGAACAGAAAAGCCACGTTGCGCTCCAACGCCATTTCTTATTTGAAAAGAGAAGAATTTAAGGGGGGATTACACGGGTGGTCCTACAGCACCATTTCACACGGACATATAGAATATACAGCTATAGAGCTGATTTCACGATTGTATTGCGGTTTGCATCTTAGTGATGTTGTGATGTTATAATTATAACGCAGGTCCTTCGCATCAGCTTATTAGCATGTAATTTAACCAATTAACCCCTTAATTAATATGAATAAATTTATCCCTGTTAAATAATTGTAATACCACCAGTCAGATGTTCAACTGGAAGTTGTGAACCTAGTTTCCTGAAAATCACTGAAAGAAGAAAAGTAAGTTGACCCCATCATTTTTTTTCTTTCGCTTTAGTTGTCTTGTCTGGTGAGGTCTTTTTGAAACCTTGAACTTGAATGTAATATAAATTTTAAAAGAGCAAAATATTAGAATTAATTGTAGAATTAAGAATTAATGTCCTTTTTAATTCACATGATGGTTCTTGATTTTTTTTTATCTGTTTTTTTAATTTATTTTCTAAATTAAAAATCTCACACCTCTTATATTTTTAAATCAAAATGCAGACATTTTCGTCCCAAATAAACTCATGTCTCCGCATGAGAAAAGTTTTCTAAAAATTAATGTTCAGTTTCAGGAATTGTAAGGACTATAGCATCACAATCACACCATTACCCCAAGCCCAGGTAACTGTGTATATGTTCAACCAAGAGAATGTGATCATTAAAAAGAAAAACTGATTAAATGATGCAGTAAAGTTTATTTAAGCAACAAGCAAGAACATTTTAGGAAAAGTTGATATCTATGATTACCCAAAGACTGCAGGGTAGCGACTGGGCTTACCGATGCCACACCGCCGCCATTAGCAATGGCTGCTGATGACATCATTGATGATGAGAGGGATCCTGCAGCAATACCACCAGAGGTAAAACCAGCAGACGAAATCACAAATGGAGCCAACAGCAAGGAGAAAGTTAAAAAAAAAAACGGAAGAGTTGATTAAAATATTATTTTAAGGAAAAACGGTTCATTTACCAATAGTGAAAAATACTAGTAAGAGAGAACAACCTTATCATCCACCCTCGTGTCAGAAAGGTACAATAACGCATGTTGAAAGAACCCACATACAGGTAGTCGTCGACTTACGACCATTCGACTTTACGACCACAATCGCTAGCCGTACGACAGTAAGAAACGAAATGGTGTAGAGATGATACAAATGGCATAAAATGAACAAAGAAAATGATGATATGTACAGTATAACAATAATGAAAGAAAATTATGATAAAATACTACTTAAAGATTTTTATAACATCATTTCACAGTACTGTACGTATAGCCTACTTTACTTACGACCAAATCGTGTTACGATCGGTCTGTCGGAACCAATCGTGGTCGTAAGTCGACGAATACCTGTATAAGCAATGCTTAGTTCCTTCACAGTTTACCCAGTTTGGATGTAAATACCCTCAAAAAATTTGTTTACACTTCAATACATTTCAATATACTTCAATTTTAATATTGAAGTATCTGCTCAGCCAGATTTATTGTAAATGTCACACACCAACATGATAATGACAGAATTTGACTCCTACAGTACTAAGACTAAGGCCAGTCATTTTCAACAATGAACATTGTGTCTCACACACAAACTCTCACAAACATTTAATGAAAGATAACTCCACCAAAAAAAAGGCACTTGAGTGGTAGCTCAGTGGGTTAAGGCTTGTGCCTGAACATGGTCCTTAATATAGTCCACGCTGGTGATAAGGTTTCAAAGCCAGTCCTACATGCCTTCTTTCTTACTGTGCTGGCAAAGAAAGATAGACCTGCTCTAAATAAGCTTCCTAGCCTGTCCTCACCAGTGGTTAAATGGGTAAAGGTTGGTATCTGGCTGGTGGTGGGATCATGGTTCAAATCCTGCTTTCTTCCTGTTTTTTACAATGTAGGTTCAACTTGTGCTACTTACATCTGTATTCGCTTCCTACATCTTTCTTTACCGTTAAATTCTTGTGTTGATGGTTTGAAAAGAATGATAGACCTGCTCTAATCAAGCTTTCCATCCTGTTTTTTTCTGATGGCTTAGTGGGTTAAGGCTGGTACTTTGCTAATGTTGGTGGTCAGGGTTCAAACCTGGCTTTCTGTCTGCTAGTCATGAGGTAGGTTAAATTCCTGAATTCTACATCTTTATATTCTTGTTTTGATAGGTTAAAAAGAAAGATAGACCTGCTCTCAACAAGCTTTCCCACTTGTCCTTCCTGATGGTTCAGTGGGTTAATGCTGGTGCCTTGCTAATGGTGTGAATCAGGGTTCGAATCCTGCTTTGTCCCTGCTAGTCACGTCATGGGTTTGCTTTCTACGTCTGTCTTTATCATTATATTCTTGTGTTGATGGTTTGAAAGGAAAAATAGACCTGCTCTAAAAAATCGTCATAGCTGGTCCTTCCCAATGGTTCAGTGGGTTAAGACTGGTATTTTGCTGTTGGTGGGGTTCAGGGTTCGAATCCTGCTTTCTGTGTTTCTCTCTTGTCTGAATTTCTCGCTTTAAAGCATGAAACAAACGATAAACCCCCCCAAAAAAGAAGGAGTGTTGTGGGACTTGATGGCTTTGTGATAAAATCCTTGCCTCTGAATTCAGAGGTTGCTGGTTCGAATCTGGCTTGTCCCCACACTGGGTAAGCTGTGTGGAAAGTAGTGTCTGGTAAGCAATGAGGTAGTTGACTGTAAACAAAGGCAATAAAGCCCTGCTGCTTCACAGCCTCAGAAAAAGTGAGGGTGATAGGTTTTTGGCAGAATTTTTCCCTATATATGCAAAACTAAGTCAATACTTTTTTGAACGTTTTTGCTTCATAACCCCCTGTTTTCAGCTTCTCAGACGCCGGGGGGGCAGATGCCCGGATATTGCCCCCCTGCTTTAGGATACGCCCTCCGAAACCACATCCAACCTTCCACACAGCCGTTTCTGACACCTTCCTTACTACAGCCACCGGAACCTTCCACACTCTTAACTTTGAGCCCTGGCCAGGTAAGTATGTATATAAGTATATATATAATGATCTCATTTACTAAATGAGCAGTAGTGAGTAGTGGGTTTGCTCAGGTGCCCAAAACTGGCAGCTTGGAGGTGTTAAACGTGTATCATATGTTCAGCATGTGATATATATGTAAGCATATGTACAGTGATTAAATATAAAGGCTATATCAGTGCAGAGACGTGTGGGCATCATTTAGAGCCTTTGCTATGTTTCCACACGGGCAGTTAATGAGGTGATACCGGAGGAAATGCACCTCTTCAAGTCAAGTCAGGAAGCTTATATATATATATATATGTATATATATATATATATATA
>MU565024.1:6483234-6526600 GCA_024362625.1 Silurus asotus | reverse complement strand
ATTTCACAATAAGATCTGAGCTGTTTAGAAATCTGAGTAAATTTCTCAGCAGTTGTGTTTAGACATGATTTAATTTCATACGTTAGAATCGTCTACAATTTTCTTTCTCTAATTTTAAACCGAAAGAATGAACTTCTTTTAATCAGTACATTGAATCAGTGTATTAAATAATCTATAAATAAATCTAAAGGAACAGCAATAATTTGCAGTCACAGAAAGAAGCTACTAAACTTCTAATATTAAAGTTAGGATGTGTTCTAATATTCAAATCGAATTATTTTCCTTTTCAGGAAAGTCAGTATCATCATGTAGCTGTTGCAGTAACGCCACAGATGCTGCTGAGAAGGTACCAGAGTGTAAGTGCCCTTGATTTTTTATTTGTTATAACCGTTGTTAATGTGCAAGGTGTGTGTGTGTGTAGGCGGAACTTGTGTTCGGGATGAGATTGATCGGAGGAATTTTTCTATGATGCGCACGTTCACAGCATGTGCCTTTTTTTTTTGGGTTAGCTGTTAGTTTTTGTCTCTGCATGCATTTTGAGAAATAGCGTGGATTACATTTTTGTACGTTTTCATTTTTGAACACTGGTACTGGATTGTCGGAGTTTAGCAGAGTTTGGTAATGTTTTGCACCCTTGGTAAAGCGGAGCGAGGTATGTTTTTGTTTTAATGTGAATCTGGCTTTGATAGCTTAAAGCTTATCACTGTTAAGTTTATTATTTTTAATGAGTGAATGTCCTTTGTTTACATTTGATATTTGTGTATTTTCTTTCTTTAATTTAAGTTTCACGGTGGTGATTGGTGTTGAACGCTGATCGATGGATGCTTCATGTTAAAGAGTACGAACTGAAGACGTGTTCCAATAAACGATCTACACCCGTATAGAGACTCTCTGTTCATTTATCGATGCCAAGGGCTGCTACAGCTTGTGCCTCCCTAATGGCTGGGTTTATCCCTTGTAGTTGAATAAATAAATAAATAAATAAAAAGACTTTAAATGTGTAACACTGACTTTTTTCAGTGCAAAGGTTAAATAAAAAGTTTAAGCTGTTTAAGACATGCTGCTGGATCTCAGCGATCTTCTGCATGTGAGATTAATACTCTTTTATTAGTTTATATTGTGCGTGTGCAAATGATCTGTGATTAAAGGGATTAATACAGTCTCACACACATCTGCATTTCATACAGAGGATATTGGTGTTGACCACCAGGTTGTTTGTGTGTGTGTTAAAACTGACATTGAAATTCAAATGATTTTGTATCTCATAAACCAGAGAAAATCACAAGTTAATTGAAACATTCACATTTCAGATCCATTGGTATTTATTATACCTACAGAGAAATTTTCTTCTCACTGACATTTAGCTTTATTATTTATTCATTTATTATTATTTACTTTAACTGGATCCATGCTTGACATGACCAGCTGAAAATATAACAGTAAATAAGTGTATGTTGAAAATCTCACTGACTAAGAGCTTTGGCTCAGGTTTTGTTCACGATCGTGCCAGCACCTAGTATTTCTGTAAACTGCAGTGTGAGCGATCAAGTAGTTCCCGCATTAAATGTGCTTCCCCGTATTAAATTTTAGCAAAAAAAAAAAGGAAAACCGAATGTTATGTATATACTGACTTGTGGCTATTAGCACCGATAGCTGAAGTCTTCAGCCATTGTACACATCAAGCCTAGTCACTCACAGTACCTTCACATTTTGTTTTTATTTCAAATTTGAATCTGACAGTCAGCGATGTAACGAAAACAGTGACAAATTCAGGTTTACTACAAATGTATATAAATGTAAAGGTTTTGCACAAACAGAATTTCAGACATGTAAATGACAACATTAACGGCTCCAGGCAGTGTATCATTAGTGGTGATGTACAGTGTGATGAGATTTGATTGACATTCAGTTATGTTTTATATATTCAGCAATGTGCAAAGGTTTTAAGCAGGTGTGGAAAAATGCCGTAAAGTCAAGTCAAGTCAAGTCAAGAGGCTTTTATTGTCATTTCTACTATACACAGTGGTACACAGTACACAGTAAAAATGAGACAACGTTTCTTCAGAACCCTGGTGCTACACTAAACAACAACAAACAAAACAACATTAAGCTAAAACACAAGTTACATAAAGTGCATCGAGTGCAACCTAGTGCAAACAGTGCAGACAGACGACACAAGACAAGGCACAAAACCCTATATAGCGCCGACCAGTAAACCTACTGTATACTAGATTATACAGTGCAAAAAACAGCATGTAAACAGTATAATACAATGAAAATGATAAATGTGCAAAAACAGCAGTTGAGAGTGGTACAGTTAAGAATAATAAATAATAAATAAATGAATGGTGGTGGAATGGATTGAGATGAGTGATGAGTGTGTGTTAAGTGTTAATTCCAGAAAAATGTTTTCAGTTCGTTACACACATTTGAGTGCATGTGTGTGTGTGAGAGAGTTCTGTTTCATTACTGTGTATTAAGTAGCCTGATGGCTTGCGGGAAGAAACTGTTGCACAGTCTTGTAGTGGCGGCCCGAATGCTTAGGAAACCGTTTTCCTGATGGTAGAAGTGTAAAAAGTGTGTGTGACGGGTGTGTGTGATCTTCCACAATGCTGTGTGCTTTGCGGATGCAGCGTGTAGTGTAAATGTCCATGATAGAGGGGAGAGAGATTCCGATGATCTTCTCAGCTGTCCTCACTATCCTCTGTAGGGACTTGCGGTCCGAGACAGTGCATTTCCCAAACCAGGCAGTGATGCAGCTGCTCAGGTTGCTCTCAATGGTCCCTCTGTAGAACATGGACAGGATGGGGGGAGGGAGGTGGGTTTTCCTCAGCCTTCTCAGAAAGACGCTGCTGGGCTTTCTTGGTGATGGAGCTGGTGTTAAGTGACTGGGTGAGGTTGGCTGCCAGATGAACACCAAGGAATTTGGTGCTCTTGACGATCTCCACTGAGGATCCATCAATAATCAGTGGAGATTGGACGCTCTGTGCTCTCCTGAAGTCCACAACCATCTCTTTCGTTTTGTACACGTTCAGAGACAGGTTGTTTGCTCCACAACAGGCAGTTAGCCGTTGCACATCTTCTCTATATGCTGACTCGTCGTTCTTGCTGATTAGACCCACCACGGTCGACTCATTAGCGAACTTGATGACGTGGTTCGAGCTGTGCATTGCCACACAGTCGTGAGTCAGCAGAGTGAACAGCAGTGGGCTGAGCACACAGCCCTGGGGGGCCCCAATGCTCAGTGTGGTGGTGCTGGAGATGCTGTTCCCGATCCTGACTGACTGAGGTCTCTCAGTCAGGAAGTCCAGGATCCAGTTACAGAGGGAGGTGTTCAGACCCAGAAGGTTCAACTTCTCGATCAGGTGCTGAGGAATGATAGTGTTGAATGCTGAGCTGAAGTCAATGAACAGCATTCGCACATACGAGTCCTTGTTATCCAGGTGGGTGAGGGCCAGATGAAGGGTTGTGGAGATAGCATCGTTTGTGGAACGGTTTGGACGATACGCAAACTGCATGGGGTCCAGAAAGGGTGGAAGCTGTGTCTTAATGTGCCTCATGACGAGCCTCTCGAAGCACTTCATCACGATGGGTTTGAGCGCGACGGGACGATAGTCATTGAGGCAGGAGACAGAAGACTTCTTCGGCACGGGAACAATGGTCGTTGTCTTGAGGCACGTGGGAACAACGTTGCTGCTCAGGGAGATGTTGAAGATGTCAGTGAGGACATCTGCTAGCTGTTCTGCACATTCCATGAGCACTCTGCCAGGAATGTTGTCAGGTCCAGCAGACTTCCGTGGGTTAACTCTGCATAGAGTTTTCCTCACTTCAGCTGTGGTTAGACAGAGCACCTGGTCAGTGGGAGGAGGGATGGTTTTCCTCACCACCACGTTGTTCTGCACCTCGAACCGGGCGTAGAAGTCGTTCAGCACATCTGGGAGGAGGGGTCACGGTCACAAGCAGGTGATGTGGTCTTGTAATTCGTGATCGCCTGGATGCCCTGCCACATGCGCCGGGTGTCTCCACTGTCCTGGAAGTGGTTGTGGATTTTCTTCGCGTGTGCGCGCTTCACCTCTCTGATGGCACAAGACAGTTTGGCCCTTGCTGTTTTTAAAGCCGCCATGTCCCCTGTTCTGAAGGCAGAGCACATTTGCAGTCATCCACGTTTTCTGGTTGGAGCGTGTAGTGATGGTCTTGGAGATGGTCACATCATCAACGCACTTGCTGATGTAGCTGGTCACTGATGATGTGTACTCCTCCAAGTTGATGGAATCGCCGTAGGTTGCAGCCTCCCTAAACATGTCCCAGTCAGTGCACTCAGAACAGTCCTGAAGAGCAGAAGTAGCTCCTTCTGGCCAGGTTTTTACCTGTTTCAGAACCGGTTTAGAGCGTCTGACGAGCGGTCTGTATGCTGGGATCAACATAACAGAGCTGTGGTCTGAGTATCCGAGATGGGGGCGGGGCTCCGCACGATACGCGCCGGGGATGTTCCCATGGTAAATAAAAAGGTCTGCATCTAACAGTCACAAACTCCACTAGCGATGAGCAGTAGCATGAGACGAGTACAGAGTTCTTACACCATTCCGTGTTGATATAAACACACACGCCACCACCGCGAGTCTTACCGCACAGTAAAGTGAGAAAGCTTTCAGAAATGATGAGTGTTAATAGTTTATTTTTATCAATGAACAAAATTTAAAGTAACTGAACAAAAGAAAAATCCAAATCTAATCAGTGTTTGGTGAAAAACAGCATCAAATTTTGCACACAGTCTATGAAGGAAATCGGCAGGTAGGTTGTTACAAACATCTTTTAGAACTAAGCACAGATCATCTGTGGATTATTCAGACTCAAATACTTTTGTCACTTCATGTAATCTAAGACAGACAGGATGATGTTGAGATCAGGATTGTTCTTCTCTACACTGAAGATTGTTCTTTAATGACATTGGCTGGCTGTCTGGGGTCCTTGTCCTGCTTCAGAATAAATTTGGGCCCAATCACACACCTCCCTGATGGTACTGCCTGATAAAGAAGTATTTGCATTTCTGTATTTCCCACTATAGAGGAAACCATTTATCATGACCAAATTTCCAACTCCGTTTGCAAAAATGCAGCTTTAAACTTGCAGGAAACCTCCACCATGCTTCACTATTGCCTGTGGACAATCATTTTTGTGCTGCTTTCCAGCACGCCAGGAAACAACTTGCCTCCTTCTACAGCTGCATTTTTTTTTAGATTTTGACTCAGTCTAGAGCACCTGCTGCTATTTTACTGCCCATGGTTCCTCTGTTTTCATGCAGAGTTGAGTTACCAAGCCAGACTTCTCCAGTAAATGGGTATGCCTGGGTCCTACTGGTTTCTTCCAGTTCTTTGCTGATGGCACTGCTGGACATCTTCTGATGTTGAAGGGCAGTAAGCATGATGTCTTTTATCTGCTGCATTAAGTTTCCATGAAAGATCACTGCGTCTACCCTCCTCAACATTGACCATATTATTGTGCTTCTTCACAATAGCTTGAAGAACACATCTTAAAACCCCAATCTGCTTTCAGATCTTGTCTTGGAGAGACCTTGCTCATGCAGTATAACTACATTATACTGTCTTGTTGCTCTGCTCAGTCTTGCAGTGGTATAGGACCTGTGACCTGTGTCTTCCACAACCTCACCTTAGTAGCAGAGTTTGGCTTTTCCTCAATTAGATTGAAGCACCTACACAGCTGTTTTTTTTCACTGAATGACTGGGTTTCAAGTAGCGTATTAATATGATGAAGCAAATCTACCAAGAAGGTGCTAATAATAATTAATACACCAGACTCTCATCCTACAAAATGGGCAAAAGTAAGACCTTGTCCTTGTTCTCGTTCTGTGTAGGTCAACGTGAATGTTCTGGGAAGAACGTTCCTGGTGTTGGCCAGAGAACTCTGCATCAATGCTCTTGAGCGAGCTGATTGCGCAACCTGATGCTCGCGAGTCACGCCAGATCAGACTGTTTTACTTCATTTTACTATACCATTTTCACATGATGAGGATTTTACAGTGCTTTTTGCTTACCGTGCTGATGTTTCGCCTTCATCCGTGTGCTTTCTTTTCCTGCTGCTGGTTGACCCTGTACACTCTGCCACAAACGACTGTGTTATCTTGCTACCATGCTAAGTCATAACTTGAGTCAAGTCAAGTCGCTTTTATGGTCATTTTTACTATACACAGTGGTACACAGTAAAAACGAGACAACGTTCCTCCAAAACCCTGGTGCTACACTAAACAAGCCCAACTCTATCGATACCGGCATTTGTTGAAAATGAATTTGGTTTTATTTGCCCTAGTTTCAACCAAACACATTGATGTACAAACTGATGTAAAATTGTATTCCGGTGTGTAAGTGTGTTTGTGTGTGTGTAACGTCATCAACGCACTTGCTGATGTAGCTGGTCACTGTTGGCGTGTACTCCACCAAGTTGATGAAATCGCTGTTGGTTGCAGCTTCCCTGAACATATCCCAGTTAGTGCATTCAAAGCAGTCCTGGAAAGCAGACATGGATCCTGCTGGCCAGGTTCTCACCTGCTTTCGAGCTGGTCTTGAACGCCTGCTGAGTGGTCTGTATGCTGGGATCAGCATAACGGAGATGTGGTCCGAGTACCCGAGGTGGGGGCGGGGTTTCGCCCGGTATGCACGGTATGTTTGTGTACACAACATCCAGCATGTTGCAAAGTCCACATTCTGAAGAATTTTGGAAAGCACAGTCCTGAGATTTGCATGATTAAAATCTCTGGTGACAATAAACAATCCGTCATTGCCACCATTGGAGGGGCCTCATGTGGAGGAGGTCGAGTGGATTTACACTGGACGCTGCCGCCATGAGACCCAGCAGCTTCTGGAACTGCTTTACGGTGAGTGGCTGGCCTTCTCTTACCCTCCTGACTGCAGTGAGGATGACTTCGATCCGGGCGGGAGACAACCGTGCCCGCAACCTGGCCAAGTCCCACAACACGCCCAGAAAAGTGATTCTCTGCACTCTTTCCAGCGTTCAGTCATGCAGGCGAGAACAACATCTCGATGCCGAACTGCCTGGTGCTCTGAATGAGCCAATATCAACCAATCGACCAAATGCGGACGCCCTGGAGCTGCAGCGGGGTCAGCGCTGCATCCACGCATTTTGTGAAGGTACGGGGTGAGAGTGCTAGGCCGAACGGGAGGAAAACTGAAGCCTGAAACTGAGCCTCATAAATGAGCGGTTCAAGGAGCAAAGATCCAGGATGGGACACAACCCGCCATCCTTCTTTGGAACAACGAAGTACTGGCTGTAGTAGCCTGACTCTCGAACCAAGGGGGGAACCACCTTGATGGCCCGTTTCCCCAGGAGAGTGGGCATCTCTTGTTCCAGGACCAGAGCCTGCTCGGGTCCCACCAGGGTGGGACACAACCTGTTGAACCGGGAAGGAGAAGACACAAACTGAATCGCGTAGCCCTTCTCTACAGTACGCAGGACCCACTGGGAGACTTTTCAGGTGGAAAGACGGGGAGCGAACCGCTGAAGAGAGGCATACTGCGCCCGTTGACGCCTCCTGAGAGGTGGCAGGTCTCCCCCATCCATATCGAGACTTCGGGTGGAAGTAAAGGGAGACGCTCACTGGAAAGGGCCATGCTCTGAAGCACATCTTGTGGCAGAGTCAACAGCCTGGTCTTCTGGTGGTGCGGGAGAGGGACAGGCACAGTAGCATGAGGTGAACACCGTCCCCCCAACCATAGGCCATCTGGACCTACGCACCACAGCCCGTTTGTTGGTGGCGAGGGTGACCTTCAGGTCAGCCTGCTCCTTCTTAGGCTTCTGTTCCTGGGTCTCTCGCCAACCGGCGCTTATCCACACACCCACCGCTAAATACATATACACAGATTATGCATAACATTATAATCACCTTCCCAATATGGTGTTGCTCCTCCTTTTGTTGCCAATACAGACCTGACCTGCATTAACATCATTAACTCCCTCAGCAGTTTGAGCTACAGGAGCTCATCTGTTGGATCGGATCACATTGACCTCAATCCGTATATCAACCAACCACTGTTCCTTTTTTGGACTACTTTTGATAGATGCTGACCACTGCCGGCCAGGAACATTTTACAAGAGCTGCAGTTTTGGAGATGCTTTGACCCAGTCATCTAGCCATTCCAATTTGGCCCTCGTCAAATTTGCTCAAATCCTTACGCTTGCCCATTTTTTCTGGTCCTAACATGTCAGCTTTGATGACAAATTGTTCACTTGCTGCCTAATATATTTCACCAACTAGCAGGTGCCAGGATGAAGAGATTATCAGTGTTATTCACTTCGCTGCTCAGAACATTATAATGTCAATGTTATGCCTGTTCGGTGTATATACTGTATATTGTATAGTAGTGTAAAATGCTCTGTTTTGCTAAAATTGTGTTTTGTAATGTTTTAAATGATTAACAAAATACAGTACACTACCCCATACTGATCACCATTCTTTAAAACCCCTGGGTAGGCTAGACCACGCCCCAACTTTTTATTCAAGTTACAATGGGGTCAAACACATACATTTTTATTATGAAATGAACATAGCCATAAAAGCTGGCATTGCATTTAAAAGAAAAAAAAGTTAAATTGCAACTTGTAACTTGTATAAATCAAGCCGCCTGAACCAATTAGTGTAAAACCGTTTGCATAAAACGAATAGTGTCCAGCCAGATGTGCCAATCACATTTTGTGATTCTTTTCTCCAGCATTCATCACGCTTCACGGCGCGTACTTAACTCAAGACGTATGTATGTGTTTTTGTGAAGAGACTAATAAAGAATGATTGAGTTACTTCCACACGTGTTCGCAACCCTGATAGTTATATACATACATAACACTGAAATGTAATTTTAATAATACAATTTCATGTTAAACCATTTACAATATCAGACACTACACCATTCTAAACATCTGTGCAGGAAGTTTTATTTAAATTTAAATTAAATTTTTGAACTCGTCAATGACTTCTAGGTCCTTGACGATGTCAGAGAAGGGTACGCTTCTGGCTTTTATGCCAGCTGCTATTTTTCCTGAGGCACTCGGCTGCAAATTTACACACACACACACACACACACACACACACACACACACACACACACACACACACACACACACACACACACCAGAACATTTCGATTCATCAGAGTTGTCAATTAATCAGCATCAACAGCTGATTGCTGGAACTATCAGTAAAAATCCATCCCATGTGTCTAAAAAGGTTGTTATACAGTACGAGAGCGGCGTCTAGAGGTGAATTCCTGACGGCACATGCGGTATGTGGGTATTCAATTCAATTCAATTCATTTTTATTTGTATAGCGCTTTTAACAATGAACATTGTCTCAAAGCAGCTTTACACAGATAATGTGGTGATTAAATGTAAATATGTTCTTTGTAAGTATGTTTGTCCCTGATGAGCAACTGTGGCAAGGAAAAACTCCCCGAGATGGCACAAGGAAGAAACCTCGAGAGGAACCAGACTCAAGAGGGAACCCATCTTCATCTGGGTTGCATCAAATGTCCATTTGAAGCATATATACAAAGTTGCGGGGTGCATTGATGATGATCAGAAGCAAACTGCACTCCCGAGTCAGTGCAGCAGAAGTGTGAAGATCCACTGAGGGAAGAGGGGCAGGAACAGTGGTCACTGGAGCCTCAGGAGCATGTTTAACTCGATCGAGAGAGAGAGAGAGAGAGAGAGAGAGAGAGAGAGAAGGATATGGATTATTAAGTGTATCTATTGGTGTATGAAAGTTAATGTCACTGTGCAGTTTGGACTCCGGCAAGACTCGCTATGGCAGCATAACTAAAAGGGAGAACCAGAAGGTAACACAGACATGAGGGATCTCTGGGATAAGAGACGACCCACCACACCACCGTCAACAAACCCGAGTGAACGTGTGAATGTGAGGGGACGACAGCATACAAATATACCAGTTCACCAAACACTCTATATCCATGCTACCTCCAGATCTGCACCTTTACCTAAGAAAAAATCTACTGATAAAAGACTTGACTAAATAAATACGTTTACAACCTCGACTTGAACACTGAGACTGTGTCTGAGTCCCGAACACTGATTGGATATGCTTCTTGATGCCAAGAGGAGCCGATTTACTAGACACCACGCACACCAGCTTTCTCCATTTCTCCAATTTGAGACGTAATCATTTTCAATAATAAATGAGAACTCGAACTAGATATGGGCCATGTTATACTTGAATTGCTTGGGGTTAACAGGATTAGTTTCCCTTGTATCATTTTTTATTGCAATTTGCTCTTATTATTTATTCAGTTTGAATATAACTTTTTATTTTTATGAAGTGTTATTGTTGGTTTCAGTTGAAATTCATGTCTTTTTTATCTCAATAGTTGTAAATATAATTCATATATTCATA
This sequence comes from Silurus asotus, assembly GCA_024362625.1. Taxonomy (NCBI): domain Eukaryota; kingdom Metazoa; phylum Chordata; class Actinopteri; order Siluriformes; family Siluridae; genus Silurus; species Silurus asotus. The sequence goes on along the minus strand of MU565024.1, from coordinate 6,516,168 downwards.
TTTATTTCTTTGCGCACATTTTCATTTTTTGGTACTTTTTTATTGTTTATTTTTAGAGTAAAGTTCAGTACTATTTTACATGGTTATTATTGTATAATCGGCTATTCGGCAGATACGATCCAAACTAGCAGTCGGTAAAATCGGTTAGGCATGTATTATCGATTTAGTGGTCTCGCAATAGCAATATTGTCTTGATATCATTGTGGTCACATGACAGCATAAAACAATAGTTTTTTTGTTGTTTTTTTCAGCCCAGTGAGTGAAGGGAAGTGGGAACTCAAACTCCCACAGAGTGATGTAGAAATTGTGGATGCTAAAGCGAATTTTGAATCTGAAGTGTGGAAGCAGTTTGATTTCCCAGTGAAAAGGAACGAGAAAGAAGAAAAGGTGACTGACAGACAAAAAATAAAAATAAATATGCAGACAATGCCACATTGTGGTAAAATGCATGCCGGGGAATACAACCAACATGAAGAGCCACTTGTTTAATTAATCAAGACTATAAAGGAAGCATTTACAATCTCACTCCCTGAGAACAGACATCACAAGCTGCATCAGTTCATACATAGACAAACACCCACAGGTGGTGGACAACGAAGGTTTTAAGAAGTTAGTAAACATGCTGGAGCCAAAGTGTAAAATCCCATCACAGCCATACTTTAGTCAAGTCAAGTCAAGTTTATTTATAAAATTCCCTTAGATGTAATGAGGAAGAAACCTTGAGAGGAACCAGACTCAAAAGAGGAACCCATCCTCATTTGGGTGACATCAAGATCATAAATCTTCAACAATACAGAACACTGGAGAGTGAGAATTAACATGAGTACTGGAGTATAAAATTATAAATGATGTTCTTTCTACAGTCTTTTACACTCTATATGGTTATAGAACTAGGAGGTACTGAGCTCAACATTTGTGATCATCACAGATCCAGCATCAGCTTCTCCATGCCAGAGCCTCTAAACACTCCAGGAGCTCCAATGTCAAACTCCACACATGTAATGTGAGATGCTGGAGCTTCTGCTCATTTATGGTTTTTGGCCCGATGAGCAAAATCTCCGTCTTATCAGAATTTAATAGTAGAAACTTATGGGTCATCCAATCTCTTATTTCTTTAACACACTCAGTTATGCAAGCTAATTGAGTTGTATCGCCTAGTTTTGATTAGATATATAGCTGGGTATTATCAGCATAACAATGGAAGCTAATTCCATGCCTTCTAATGATATTTCCTAAGGGAAGCATGTATTCTGTGAAAAGCAGGGGTCCCAGAACTGAACCTTGTGTCACGCCATTATTTACTAGCATTAGCCTGGATAGCTCTCCATTTAAGTCTACGAAATGGTAACGATCAGACAGGTAGGATTTGAACCAGCTTAATGCCTGTCCCTGAATGCTGATGAAATTTTATAAGCGATCTAGAAGGAGATTGTGGTCTATAGTGTCGAATGCAGAACTAAGATCTAGTAAAACCAACAGCGAGATGAAGCCTTGGTCTGAAGCTAAAACATTAGTCGAACGATATTACCAGCTGACCATAGTCCATAGAGTGCATCACGGATGGGTGGACTTCAAGAGCTACTCAGAGCTTTGTTTGCATAGCGAATGTTATTTTATATTTATTTCATTTTATACTATATTATATATTTTGGTGAGTTTGGAGTTCCGTTAACATATATGCTGACTCCATCCATTGGACAGCCATATTCAGGTCACAACTCCACATTGGACACTGGGCATTACACATTGTCCTTTCATTAGACACTGGGCATTGAGTTTAGATTTTCTGATGTTCACCACTTCTTCTACTCGCATCTTGATGGACTCCAGCGTTACTGTAAAAACTGCATGAGAGCGAGACGACACGCGATTTCTTGGCGTGGATGCTAGGTGCCGTTTAATTCCCCTTAGATAACATCTACACACAAGCGCGAGTGCGACACGACAATTACAAATTATTAAATCTAATTGGTTAAAATATGGAATATCTGGTAAGCCCCTGCGGCTGAAGCTGCATAGTTCTCCACTGCTCCTTGCACAAACACTCTTTTCTTCTTGTCCTCTCTGAGAGACCGATGTGCTGAGGCGCTGTGCAGGAGGTCAAAGATCTGCTCATTGTAGATCTCAATAAAAGAACATTTACACCGGACTCACTTTGTTACTGCAGACAGCGCAGACTGCACACACACACACACGCTTTGTTTGCATAGCGAATGTTATTTTATATTCATTTCATTTTATACTATATTATATATTTTGGTGATTTTGGAGTCTCGGTAACATATATGCTGACTCCTTCCATTGGACACGTCCACCAGAGCCCTGATCACCTTACCCAGGCACATCAGAAAGAAGTTGATGCTGCTCGCCTCCTGTGGTGTCAAAAGTCAACCAGTACACAACATCTGTAAGCACAACACTTTTGAGTTTATACAGTGCTGTATTTGAAATAAAGCATCCGTTACACAAACCTTCAGAGGCGCTGTGCAGGAGGTCAAAGATCTGCTCATTGCAGATCTCAATAAAAGAACATTTACACCAAAATCGATTTGTTACTGCAGACTGCACACACACACACACAAACACACACTTATAGGCAACCGTAAAAACAGAATCAGCACTTTGTAATCATGACCCAACTAAATGACACAGTGTGTTAAACCAGAACATCTAGTTGCTGCAATCCCACAATGCATTGCAGGTACAGTGCAGGTTGAGTGTTTGATGGGTGGTTGAGTGACACAGCTCACCTTTTTCACCTCTCTGCTGATAAGGAGGAATAAATGCTATCAATACTATAAGGAATATATCTAGCTGAGAAATTAGAAATGATATCTCTCACACCACATAGCATCTAAAGCATCGTGTTTTGATTTACCGTGTTTTTGCTGAGCTTGGCGCTCCATGCAAACTGCAACGTGGACAGAGACTCTTCAATACAGTTGGATCCTGGGTGGACATTAGCAATGATGTAAGGTTTAGCATTGCCTCCAAGAGAATTCTATCTCACATACACACACACACAGCCATGTTCAGCTCACAACTCCACAAGCACACTGTATCCACTATGACCTTGACCTCGTACCCTGAGCAGGAAGGTGAGTTTGGAGTCCCGGTAACATATATGCTGACTCCTTCCATTGGACACTAGGCATTGAGTTTAGATTTTTTTGATGTTCACCACTTCTTCTCCTCGCATCTCGATGGACTTCAGCGTTATTGTAAAAACTGCATGAGAGCGAGACGACACGCGATTCCTTGGCGTGGATGCTAGGTGCCGTTTACTCAACCCCTTAGATAACATCTACACACAAGCGCGAGTGCGACAACAATGATTACAAATTATTACATCTAATTGAATAAAATATGGAATATATGGTAAGCCCCTACAGGTAAAGCTGCATAGTTCTCCACTGCTCCTTGCACAAACACTCTTTTCTTCTTGTCCTTTCTGAGAGACCGACGTGCTGAGGCGCTAAACAGGAGGTCAAAGATCTGCTCATTGTAGATCTCAATAAAAGAACATTTACACCTGACTCGCTTTGTTACTGCAGACTGCGCAGACTGCACACACACACACACACACACACACACACACACACACACACATGCTGAAAACATGCTGGAGCCAAAGTGTAAAATCCTGTCACAACCTTACTAAAGTCAAATGATATTACCAGCTGACCATAGTCCATAGAGTGCATCATAGATGGGTGAACTTTGTTCTTGAAAATTGTTTGTAGGTCCATTTGCTCGTACGTTCGAACTGATTTTCCCCATTAGAATGAATGTAAAAGTGATTTAATCCGTTCCGAGATCTCATTCGATCGCTTATTTCTGCACTTAAAAAGTAATTGTAGCCTATTTTAACAAACAAATACACCGCAAATTATTGTAATGTAAACATAATTTAACACTTACTGTCAGGGAGCGCCCTGATTCTTCTCCCGTGCGGGTGGGGCACGCTGCTCGCCGGCTTACTAATCACACACCTGACTCTCGTTTAGCACTCATCACCCAACCATATATAAACCCCTCATTCACCCTCATTTGCTGTCTGTTATTATCAATGGATTGGCTGTACATGTCACGATTCTCCCGTGCTTGTGGTCAGCGGCGCGCGTCTCCTACGTGCTCCTTTGGATATTACACAGACTGCTTCTCATCCAGTTCTGGACTAGTGGTCTGCGCTCCCACCGCGCACCACTGGATTACTTCCCAGTTACTGCGAGTATGCGTTTTTGCAAAATAAACTTTGTTTGCTTTGACTTCGGCTTCCGCCTCTGTTTCTCGCATAACACTTACTCATGTGGTAGTGGTTGTTTGCGAGTGTAAGATGCACATCATGCTCGTAACCTCCTCGATTTCTTTGGTATTTCTATTTACTTTTGTTTTCACAGCACAATCACTGATTTACTTGGGAGACATTTTTCAAGATTTCTAGTGAAATAAAAATATAAAACTAAAAAAAGAAGTTTTTGCTGCACTAAACAACGAGAGCGACCGAGTGATACATCATTAACTAAGAGACTGATGCGACCCTCCGCCAAAAACGGGGAACTGGCAGCATGGGTTTGCTCATGCCTTCGAAATTTGCTCGTGAAACAGGGTACAATTTTGTGAGCAAGTTTGCTCGTATCTACGTTTGCTCGTACAATAGGTTGCTCGTACAACGGGGTTTTACTGTACTGTGAAAAGCAAGGGGTCCTAGAACTGAACCTTGTGGCACGCCATAATTTAGTAGCATTAGCCTGGATAGCTCTCCATTTAAGTCTACGAAATTGTAACGATCGGACAGGTAGGATTTAAACCAGCTTAATGCCTGTCCCTGTATGCCGATGTAATTTTGTAAGCGATCTAGGAGGAGATTGTGGTCTATAGTGTCGAATGCAGCACTAAGATCTAGTAAAACCAACAGCGAGATGAAGCCTTGGTCTGAAGCTAAAATGTTAGTCGAACGATATTACCAGCTGACCATAGTCAATAGAGTGCATCATAGATGGGTGGACCTCAAGAGCTACTCAGAGCTTTGTTTGCATAGCGAATGTTCATTTCATTTTATACTATATTAAATATTTTTTCTGTTATGATTAGAGGATAAATAAATATGACGATTAAAACGTACATCAGTGTAATGCGCAATCATTGGTTAATAAATACATATGGAACTTTTTTCCACATCTTTGTTTGTCTTAGAGCAATAAATATTTGGAGTCCCGGTAACATATATGCTGACTCCTTTGATTGGACACGTCCACCAGAGCCCTGATCACCTTACCCAGGCACATCAGAGAGAAGTTGATGCTGCTCGCCTCCTGTGGTGTCAAAAGTCAACCAGTACACAATATCTGTAAGCACAACACTTTTGAGTTTATACAGTGCTGTATTTGAAATAAAGCATCCGTTACACAAACCTTCAGAAGCATTCCTTCTGCGTGTGTGTCTTTCTGCCTCCCGGACCGTGTATAACACAGTATTTTTCTTTTGGGTTTAAATGCAGTGACGGTGCACTTCATGCTGTGTTTCTGAACAACTTCAGTGTGTGTCTCTCTGTGTGTGTGTGTGTGTGTGTGTGTGTGTGTGTGTGTGTGTGTGTGTGTGTGTGTGTGTAGAAAGAGACACTAAAGCTGTGTGCGAAGTTACTTAGCCAGACTGCTCAAATCTCACATAGAGAATAAAATTAATCAGTAAGTATTCATATATCTGTCCACTGACTAAAAATGACACAATTTTTATTTCTTTCCATGCTTTTTTTTTTGTCTCGCGTACACATTTATGACTACATTTATAAGGTAAAACCAGTTTAGCTCCTGTTTACATATGTGATGGAGACTTTAGAAAGTGAGCAGTGAACCGATTGGAGCAATCAATTGACTACCAATTTGTAATCAACTCCCTGAATATGAAGCGTCTCCCTCTCTCTCCCCCTGTGTTTTCAAAAAAGAAAAATAAATGACTAAAAGGGAAAAAAAATGCGTATTGACCGGTGTCCATGCGGTGTCTGACTATTCTTGCCTGTGTGTGTTCTCAGATAAAGAAGGTAAAGGATGTCACAAATCTGTGTGATGAGCTAAATGCAAAAGTGCAGCAACAATGATCTTGTTTGTTTGTATCTCTCTCTTTATCTCTCTCTCTGTCTCTTTAACTCTGTGTGCACATGTACCTTGGTCTGTTTCATATCGTTGTTCATCTTGAAATTGGCTGAAAAAATAAAATAAAAAATACTGTGTAACACTGACTTCTTTCAGTAAAAAGGTTAAATAAAGAGTATAATTGGCTTCAACATGTGAAGAACCTAGGGATTTATGTTTGGGGTGATTCCTATAATTTTTTTCTTTTTATTTATTATTATTATTATTTTAATCAAATGTGTGTGTGTGTGTGTGTGTGTGTGTGTGTGTGTGTGTGTGTGTGTGTGTGTGTGAGTGTGTGTGTGTGAGAGAGAGAGAGAGAGAGAGAGAGAGAGAGAGAGAGAGAGATTGAGAAAGAGAGAGAGAGAGAGAAATATGAGGTCTGCAATGCAAAGCCTGAGAGTTTTGCTCCTGTGAGTGTAGAACCAGCTCTGCTTTGGAAATGGAGGGAAAACGAGAAGCATTCAAATATACAAGTCACATTCTAAATCTCCTCAAATTGGAGAAAGAATAACAAAAATAATCTGGTCTGGTTGGAAAAAGTTGATGTATTTAACTTGTCTCTATGCTTTATTTTCTCCTCATGGACATAAAATGTTGGGTAAAATGAAGTACAACTGAACCACAATGAAAAAAAGAAACTGGTTAAATAAATATATATTTAAGGTAATTATAATGTGTAAATAAATCGGGTCTTCCACATTTAATCTAAACATTCCACATTAAACTATTGGGAAGCTCTTTACCATAAAACCAAAATGACTGAAATAACTAGAAAAGAAATTGTACGTGGACTAAAAATATCTTTAAAAAAAAAATGAAAGTCAACTGTTTGGAAAAACAATCAGTTTATTGTACTTTGTACTCTGCTTTAACTCTTGGGATGTATATAAAAAAATAAAAAAATGCACTGTAAATTCTCTTTTTTTTTGAAGGATGATGTGTTATCAAAGAGTAGATGTCACCTTATTTCTATACTAAATACCATGTTACCCTTAATTTAATTACTTAAAAAAAATCTCTCAATTTAATAAACGTATTTTTAACGGATAACATTTATAAATGTGTGTATTTTATTTATATACGCAAAGTTATTCATGTAGCGAGCGGTTCTATGTGTTATTGCTGTTCTTCTTCACTCCTGCAGGTGGCGGAGTTTCATCTCTCCTCAATTAAACCTCCTCTAGCACGTGCCGAGTGCTGGAGGATTTTTGTGTCATTATTTTTTAAATTATGATTCTACAATGAACACAGGTAATCATTCCTTACACTTACTCTCTCTCTCTGTCTGTTCACTTTTGCGGGATTTACATTTTTATTAGTTGTGTGAGGCGCTAAAGCTGAACGTGATTAAAGCTGAACGATGCTAGCATGCTAAGTCTTAGCATGCTAGCATCGTCAGTAAACATGAGAATCACATGTTGATCCAAACGCATTTTAAAATTACTTTAAATATTTGCTTGTTTTACATTTTCTGTAAGATCAAAGGTCATTAAATACATTATATTTATTCAGTACATTAAGCAATAGGACATACATCGGGAATAGTTTACTGGTTTAAAAGTAAAATGTTTAATTAATATAAATATTTGTACACAAAAACAGTAGAGTAATAATTAAAAAATGGCTATAAAAATATTGGTGTGAAACAAAATACTCTGTCAAATAACATCAATTTTTGCTATTAGTATAGAATACAATTTATTTTAATAATTACTTATTTGTTGTTTGGCAGTGATCAATGATCAATTATATATTTATTGCAATAATATATTTCCTTGATACTAATTTATTTTATTCATATTGTATTGCTATGTTATAAAAACTAGAAATCAAAATGTTCACTTTAAAAAATAAATAAATAAATGAAGTGAAATGTCTGACGTGATCGTATGACTGTGTTGAGTCGTGTGTATGATGTGTTTGAACAGTGTGTTATTTATCAGCCCTAATAGAACTACATCCTTTTTTTTCTTCTTTGCAGGTTTCGGGGCACGACTTCACCTCTCCAATCCAACAGGTAACTTCATTATCCTGCTCCAGCACCTTCACCTTGACCTTTCAGAGACCTGAACAGCAGAGACAAGGAGCAGGGAAGCCTATAACTAGATTTACAGATTAAAATTTTTATTAAAGCGGTTTGGATTAGTGAGCTCTTTTTCCTTCTAATAGATCAGAAAGTTCAGAGTTTTGACCGAGTCATTTAAGATTTAAATTAATCACGAACATAGTTATATGCAGAGTGCAACGTAAATGTAAACCTGATCGGCCGCTCAGAAATTGTGCATTAGACTTTAAATGAATTAAAGGGACTAATAATGTAAAATGTTCGAAAATGAATAAATAATAAGAGAAGATATGAGAAAATATATAATGCATAATGATGATAAACTGGCATTAAAACAAATAGTGCAAATATATTTAGATGAGCAAATAGAAGTACAGAATGTAATAAGGTATAACAAACCAAAAAAGCATAGTAGACTTATGGGATAGTTTTGATCAGGGGTCACCAACCTTTTTAAAACCCCGAGAGCTACTTCTTGGGTACCAACTAATGTAAAGGGCTACCAGTTTGATACACTATTCTGAAATAACAAATTTGCTCCAGTTACCTTTAATTACATGTTATTATTAATAATTAATGATATTTATCTGTCAAACTCAAACGCAGGACAGACTGGTTCAGGGAAGACCTTTACCATGCTGTGTGAGTTACACAACAGCACACACTGAGGCGCCGTCTTCATGTCAGTGTACAGTGTGTACTCTGTGTGTGTGTGTGTGTGTGTGTGTGTGTGTGTGTGTGCGCGCGTCATGATTACATAGTGCTGACTCTGTTTCTAGGGTTGTCTATAAGTGTGTGTGTGTCTGTCTGTCTGTGTGTGTGTGCAGTCTGCGATTCTGGTGTAAATGTTCTTTTATTGAGATCTACAATGAGCAGATCTTTGACCTCCTGCACAGCGCCTCAGCACGGCGGCCTCTCAGAGAGGACAAGAAGAAAAGAGTGTTTGTGCAAGGAGCAGTGGAGAACTATGCAGCTTCAGCCGCAGGGGCTTACCAGGTACACACACAAACACACACACCACGACTGCTTATGGGCAGTATGTGTGAATCAGATTTTCACATATTCCATATTTGAATCAATTAAATGGAATAATTTGTAATCATTGTTGCACTCATGCTTGTGTGTAGATGTTATTTAAGGGGTGGAGTAAATGGTTGTATTCAGGTGTATAACACGGTATTTTTCTGTTGGGTGTAAATGCAGTGACAGTGCACTTTGGTAAGGGCCTCCAGCGCTTCCTGGCGTTTGCTAACTTCTATCGGCGGTTCATACGGGGTTTCAGCCTGGTTACAGCCCCTCTCAATTAGCTCCCCCGAGGGAAGGCCAAGACACTCACCTGGACCCCGGAAGCAGAGGAAGCCTTTGACTAACTGCACAGAAGGTTCTGCACTAATCCGCCTCTACACCACCCTAACCTCCAACTCCCGTTCGTCGTTGAGGTGGATGCTTCCTCCACCGGTGTCGGAGGCGGGGGATTCTGTGTGCCTGCACGGCTGCGCCTACTTCTCCAGGAAGTTATCCGCTGCAGAACAGAACTACGACATCGGCAATAGGGAGCTCCTAGCCATCAAACTGGCCTTGGAGGAGTGGCAACACTGGCTGGAGGGGGCCTTGCATCCTTTCACTGTGATCACAGACAACAAAAACCTCCAATATATCCGCGAGGCGAAGAGGCTGAACACTCGACAGGCGCGGTGGGCTTTGTTCTTCACCCGGTTCCACTACCAGATCACGTACCGACCTGGCTCGGAAAATGGTAAAGCCAATTCCCTTTCCCGCCTCTATGGACCGGAAGAACCCACGGAACCGGAGCCCATCATACCCACCAAGTTGATTCTCAGTCCTATAGTTTGGGATCTCGAAGAGAAAATCCACACCGCCAGGGGCTCTGAAGCTGCACATTCGTACCTATGGTATATTGGTGCAACTGTGTTACATGTATTACGGTATCAAGGCGGTTCATGAGTTCCCCGCTCGGGCCACCCTGGGAGGAAATGCACCATTCTCCTCACCCAAGCGGCCGGCAGTCCGATGTCGCAGTCGACCTTGACGTCAGGTCTGGGTGTCAATAGCCGCCCCTCGGGGAGAGGGTGATACCATACTAATGCCATACTAAATAGGGGCACCTGTCGCTCATCAGCCCAGGGCCTACTTAAAGCCCCTCTTCCTTCTCTCAGATTATGCTGACAGAAAACCCAAGGACTCATCTCTACCTTCCTACAGGACTTTCTGGTTTCTAGTGACTTTCCCAGTTCGGAATCTAACCTCTGCCTTTCCGATCACCATGCGGATATTAACCGCAAACTTTACCCTGGTTTGGTTTTGTGCTGTTCTACTGCATTAAACTCGTAAAACGGACTTTGGTTTCCGCCTGTGTTTGTTAGCCTGACAATACATCCTTGACATGACCGGCTGAAAATATAACAGTAAATAAGTGTATGTTGAAAATCTCACTAAGAAGTGATGTTAGTGATGTTGTGATGTTATAATTATAACGCATCAATTAACATGAGTAAATTTATCTCTATGAAATAATTGTAATACCACCGGTCAGATGTTCAACTATGTCAGGGATCCACCTGCCAAGACTCCCTCGGAGATTCTCACGCTGCCTCTCTCTGCCGCTCTCGGCGTTAATCACCAACAGCTGTTCCTTATTTCGATTCCCCTCTATAAGCTCCCGTTCCGCCTCTCTAAGTGTCTGAAATACTAAGTCATGTAAGTGATCTCCCGGACTCCCGACTGCCAGCATTCCCCGCAGCTTCCTGCTACCTGTTCAATTCTGACGGATTACATTCACCTTACGGATTACCCTTGCATACTCGCGGTGCGCATTCATACCCGCTTTACGGATTGCACTCGCTGTGCGGATTCATAGGTGCTCACGGATAATACCTGCTTTCCGGATTCTACCCGCATTCAGATTTCTCCCCGCTTTACGGTGCGTAAATCTCCTGGACTCTGGTTTCGTGTCCAAACATTGATAAATGATGATTGAGTTACTCCCACTTCCATCGCGTGGTTACTACCCTGACAGAAGGTCGCTTAAACCCTGGGCTCCCCCAAGGGTGTCGTTTATCCCCTGATCTCCGCTGAGGGAGTCGCCCAGTCCCTGATCTCCGCCATGGGCATAGTTTAGCCTCTGATCCCCACCGATGGCCTCGCTCCGTTCCAGACCTCCGTGGTGGGCATAGATCCTTTCCCGACAAGCACACCTGACAAGCACCTGACAAACACACCCGAGTTCATCTAGAACACAAGCTTTAAACATATGAATAAATCTTTATTCTTTTTCTGTTTACATGGCAGTTGAAGTAAAACAGTAAAGGAACTAGGATCTCTGCAGCAGCATTGTTTAATTCCACCTGGCTGGAGTCATCGTCGCCTAATCACAGTTTACAGTGATCCAGTTTGAGCCTGATTCTGCTTAGGTGTTTACCAAACAGTGAGATCACACTAAGTTTTTGGAAAGAGTATCTCTCGTATGTCCCACACGTGGCTGCACACTTCCTCACCGAATGCACCAAATACAACCACATTCGAGCGGATTTCTGAATCTGAAATCATTCCTGAATTTAACCCCGTCTTATCCCCCTACAAACTGCCGCACCTACTGGAGAGCATTCAACAAACCTGCCAGCTTTTTTTGTCATTTAGTGTGTGCAACACACACTTACACCTGTATGTATCTGTTATTCAGTTTAATTACATTTTACTTTTAGTTAAAACTACTTATTTATTGAAATTATTCTTTCAAAACTTTTATTTTAGCACTTGTCTCCAAAACCTCCTACATGCGATGTCCTTCTAATAAACTCATTTCCATGTCCATTCTCGTCACTACTAACGAAAACCTTAATGTCTTCAGCTCTGCTACCTCCAGCTCCATCTCGTGTGTTTTACTATATGCCACTGTCTTTAACCATACAACATTGCAGATCTTCCCACAGTCCTATAAACTTTCAAATCCTTTTCACCTAACTTGGTGTCCAACTTCACATACAGCTTCTCATACACCTTTTCCTTGGCTTTTGCCACATGCTTCTTTACCTGCTGCAGCATCTTGTACTCCTGCCTACTTTTCTCATCACTCTGTTGATCCCAATTCTGTTTTGCCAACCTCTTTCTCCTTATGCTCTTCTGCATTTCCTCATTCCACCACCACGTCTCATTGTCTTTTTTTCTATTTTCAAATGTCACACCAAGTACTTTTCTAGCTGTCACCCTTTTCACTTCTGCAGAAGTTGCCCAATTATCCAGCACCTCTTCTCCTCTGTCTGGCCTCTTCCCTGAATCTCACACTACAGTCTTCCTCCTTCAGTTTCCACCATCTCATTCTTCTTTCAGTCTTCACTCTCCTCCTCTTCTTCTTCTTTTTCACCTCCAAAACCATGCTACAAACCACCATCCAATGCTGTCTGGTTACACTGTTCGCTGCCAACACCTTACAGTCTCCAATCTCCTTCAGGTTGCATCTTCTACATAGAACATAGTCCACCTGTGTGCATCTTCCTCCACTTTTATACGTCAACCTATGCTCCTCCTTATTCTTAAAGTATTAACCACAGCCATTTTAATTTAGCAAAATCTACCACCATCTGCCCTTCAACATTCCTCTCCTTGAGACCATATCTACCCACCCACTGGTGGAGCATAGGCACTGATTAAATTGTTTTATCACCCCTTCAACTTTCAGCTTCACATTCATAACCCTATCAGAAACTTTCTTTACCTCCACTACACTCTTACTAAACTATTCCTTCAGGATCACCGCAACACCATTTCTCTTTCCATCCACACCATTAAAGAACAGTTTAAACCCACTTCCAATGTTCCTGGCCTTACTTCCTTTCCACTTGGTCTCCTGAACACATGACATGTCTCCCTTTCTCCTTTCCATCATATCAGCTATCTCTATCCCTTTATTTCTATCATTAACAGAAGTGGGATGACTGCTAAACCACTCCATTTATACTGATAACAGGTCACATCATGGTCATATTACTTCATATGCAGTATTAATCAACTTATCTGTAATTACATGGTGTGTATTTAGATGCTTAGCTCTGGGCATTAGAAGTCTGCATTGAGTAAGGCCCAGTGTAATTACATTTCTCCATTCAGTCTACATCCACAGGTTCTCTACTTCTCAGGGACTGCTCTCTTCTGTATATGCAATCTTACAAAGGAAAAGCGTTACTGGCTTTCTCAACATTTACTTTTCTATTTTAGTATATATTTAGTATATTATATATTTTAATAGATTTCTTAAGGTCTATAATGTCTGTATATCTCCTGAATATTATAATAACAATAATGAAATAAAATATTTTAAAATAATTTAGGTTTATAATTGATACTGATTATATCCAGTACCAGTCAAAAGTTTGGACACCCTTTGTCCTTCAGCAGCTTTTCTTTATTCTTTATTTTTATCAATTCTTAAAAATATCCACCTTTTGCTTTAATGACAGCTTTGGACACTCCTAGCATTCTCTCAGTCAGACTCATGAGGTGGTCACCTGGAATAGATACCAACCATCTTGAGGAACCTGTCAGGGCTTGGGCTCAAACCAGGGTTGGCAGCATGAGATGAGGGGAGGCATGCAAACCCAAATGCCAAAACAGACTCAGAAACGGTGGAAGATCCATTTTCTTGCTATTTACAGTTATTCTCAGTTGCTTTAGAGCGTTTTTCAGGACAGAAATGTAATTCCTAAAACTTGTTTAACCTCACCACATCATGGAGTCATAAACATCATAAACACATTTCTTGTTGCTTTTATTAAATTGAGAATGCTACATTGAGTACGTTCATACGGTGCCAGTTGTTTGTCATGTTGCTCAAAATATATTATACTGGTTCTCACCTGAATAGTTCAAATCTCCAAAACATTTCAGCATCAGTTTATTGCATGAGTCATTAAACACAAAATAGATGAAGTGTGCAGATGAATTGTGAAATGCTATAAAAGAAACTGTGAAAAACTAATACAGGCAGAGCTAACAGGATTTAGGTGGAAACAATTGAAGCTATTTAGGGACACGGGATCAAAATGGTGACATCTGGTGTGGGAAAAATAGGAAACAGAACGGAAAAAAGAGGCCAGAGATCTAGCAGGCATTCATCAGATCCTGACAGAAACCATCTGTTCACTCTCTCTACGTCTAACAATGATATTGTGGTTAGAACTAAACATTTTGAACTTGTCAGAACAAAGGACAGTTTTCTACTGATCTAATGTATATTTTATGTGTTCTATGACCCAAGCAAGACTCTGCATGCTGTTTTTCCAAAGTAATAGTTTCTTTGCTTTAATTCGATTGTGAATGGCTGACTTATGCAGTCTTCTCTGAACAATGGGATGCTGAAATATGTCTGCCATGTTAGAAGCATTTATGTAAATGGGTAGTATGTAATATAATATATTATAATATCTATCTATCTATCTATCTATCTATCTATCTATCTATCTATCTATCTATCTATCTATCTATCTATCTATTTTTGTGCAAGTTTTTCTTATAGTTTTTTTGCTTTGGAGCATTTCTCGAATCATCCTTAATATTTGCAAACCAGTAAATGCATTTCTCAAGAACAATTTCTACAAACAGCACAACACATTGGATTACTTGCAAAAGCCTGTACTTTTCTCAAAATCCTTAGTTGATCTCTAAAAAGTAAGTATTTGTGTTAATAAACATTGCCATCAGAATGACGAGTCCTTTTGTCATTGTTCACAAGCAAGTTCATCAAAATGTTTAGTCTTGTTGTCAGTATGACGGCGCACAGTTTCAGGATTTCCTAATATAAACTACAGTTTGGATTACAGTGATTAAAAATGCACAAGGCTGAGTTTCTTCTGTACGGCATCAATGAATTTCAACCGCACAAATTATTTTATTCGATTGCATATCCGATTTATATTGATTGCAAGAGACCAGACAGGATTCACACTTTTACTCTACTGTACTAGAGTTTATTCGTTTCCTGGTTGTTCATTCATTTTCAGAAATTGTAATTCTGTATTTTGCTCTGTTTCTATTGAAGGTTCACAGGATTTACCTTTGACCTGTTTTAGAGAACTAGTTGATTATTGATTGATCTGTTGCCATAATTTTACCTTCATTAGTGACATTCAAGATTCATCTGCACAATTCAAGACACATTTACAAGAAAAAAAATGTTAATTGAATTTTAAACATGACAGATTTTGACAACTGGTCTAACAATTTTACATTTAAGGACTTACGCAACTGATGCCTATATGTTTTGGGGGTTACAACAGGCCAGGTATGATATATCAACAAGTATGATATATTTTGATCACATGACATAAACAACCGATAATGTAGGAAACAGAAGACAATTGTACACAATCAATTAAAAGATTGTACCAAAGCATTCGCAATTTGATCAAATCAACAAAAATTGCTTTTACTATCTGCACAAGTGACGACATGATGTGGAATTTAAACAAGTACTTTTGAAAATTTCATTTCTGATATAAGAAACGACCCAAAGCAACTAAAAATAAAAACGTAAAACTGAAACTGAATGAATCAGCGATTAAACGATTCGAGTCGTTTCACTGAACCGAACTATGTGAAACGAATCTTTGAAAAGAATCATTTCAAACTTCATGATAGGACTTTTAGAAGTAACAGTACACCTCAGCAGAGTTAAACGAATGGCCGTCCTTTAAATTGAACATGTATTCTTTAGTCTAATATTAAATACTTTAGTTAATACGTAATCGCCAAAACGACAATAAAAGGTGTAGTTGAAGCTTTTTTTTTAACAGCGCACCCCCCTTTAACTGAGATGACAATGGTATGGTCCATATTGCACGTTGACCATGTGCAGTTTGTTGATCTGGTCGTGTAATCTTTCTGTAATAACCTGGATAATGCTGATTGTGCTAAGTGCCAGATAAAGACGGTGACCTGAGATTTTACGGTTTTCTTACAAATCTACTGGTTTTGTGTTTTACTGAATTACAGAGACTTTATTTTCGTGGGAGAGGAAACCAAACTGAGCACGCGCGCCTGCTAAATCAAACAGGATATTGAAAGGAAGCTGGTTTCCATCTGCTGCAGGTATTTATTCTTTATTCTGATTGTGTAGAAATGTTGGTAAAAGTCCCTGCATGTGGCAGAAATGATGGTGGAGCTGAGAAACTGCCCGGATTATGACTTAAGTCCGGTGCATTGCATTGCCACGTCACACCATGGCCTTTAGAGTTGCCATTCATTCTATTAATGCTCTGAGCATTTATTTATTCACATAAATAATCATAAAAATCACACACCCTGCTAATACATGTTCAAATAGCTTCCTTCTCAATTCCAGCCATGCCACTTCCCTGTGTGCTCAGTGTCAAATTAAATATGATCAGATATTCATCCTGACAGCATTAATGTTCTCTGACATCCCAGTGCTCCAGTGAATAACCTGCACATTTCACTGTCTATTGCCAGCATTTTGAGTTTGACCTTTGGGACGACTGTTTAAGGTCACAGAGAATCAGTGGAACACAGTGAGGTCACTTCATTTCTATTTTTTTACATCATACAGTCCTGTTCTGCAATCCTGCAGCATCATTTTTACACTCCTGATCAGTAGCCTGATCTTAAATGTTTGAGTCATTGTATTTATTGGGCATTTTGCAAACCAGAAAAGGTCAGCTGAAGAAGCATGCATGCCGGGTCTGATTCGGAAACTAAAAATGTTTGGGTTACGATGTCCCAGTTTTCTCTGGAAGTTGAGTTATGTAAATGAAAGGAGGGGAAAAAACCTGGTGGTGAGGGATCAGATGTTTACAGCTGCTCTTACATGAGTTCACACCACACTTTTTCTATGATTTTTCTATAACGAACATGACGGACAGCATTTAATTCCTCAATGCAGTTCTGCGTTATTTAGTGATCTTGATCATTGTTTAGGATTTGCAAGAGTCAGATTTTTTTCTGGACTGATGTTAGTTATTCTCAGTTGCTCTGAAGCGTTTCCCAGATCAGAAATAAAATTCTCAAAACTACTTGTTCGAACTTCACATCATGTAGTCATTTGTGCGCATCCTCAAAGCAATTCTCATTGTTTCGTACAAATTGTCAGTGCTTTGGTGGATTTGTTTAATCAGTTGTGTAGAATTGTGGTATACTGGTCCTCACCTAAATAGTTTTAACCCCCAAAACATCAAGGCATCAGTTTATTGCATAAATCATTGAACGCATAATGGTTAAACCAGTTGTCATAATTTCTCAAGTTAAAATTTCTATTAAACTTTTTTTTTTGTAAATATGTCTTGAATTGATGAACGCAGCTGAATCTTAAATGTTACTAATGAAGGCGAGTGTAAACTCGTTTTTTAAAATGTCAAAGGTTAATTTTGTGGCCCTTCAATTGGCGACTGAGCAAAACACAGAATTAAAATTTCTGAGACTGGATGAACAACCAGGAAACGAAAGAACACCAATACAGTAGAAGTCTGAATACGGTTCGAGCTCCTTCAATCAATATCTCACATAAAGTAATGTGTACATTTGTGCAGTAGAAATTCATACAGAGGAAATTCAGCCTTGTGCATTTTCAATCACATGTCAGTATGAGGACAGATTGTGATTTTGCAGCACTAATTCTATGGCTGGTCTTGTGTCAGGACAGAATTGTTCTGACTTCCTATTTAAAAAAGTGCAGCTTTGTTTTCTAATTAAAGCTCTGAATAACTCTAACACATTGGCAGTAAGAGGACATGGTTAAATTTTTCCTTCCATAATGAGGTACTTGTGAAAAAATAAATAAATAAATAAATAAATAAAGGTAACGGTAGAAAATGTCTGCAGTTCAAATTAGTGGCTTTTTTTTTTTTTTTTTGTCTAAACAGTGTTCTTTTCCTCCTCGTCATCACCCGTTTCTCCTTCTGAGCAACTCACTGCAACGCCAACATGCGGAGGTGTAAGAACTGCGGTGGGACAGATGTGGACGTGGACCAGGCTCGCGGTGATGCCGTGTGTATGACCTGCGGCTCCGTGCTCGAGGACAACATCATCGTCTCCGAGGTGATGTTTGTGGAGAGCAGCGGCGGAGCCTCGTCAGCGGTCGGACAGTTCGTGGCCTCAGACTGTAAGTGATTTTCACACGTGTCTTATGATATGCTCACGCTACTGTACTGGAAAACAGTGTACATCATAACCATCACGTTTGGATTTTTTCCACACTTGACAGGGTTTAATTAGATCCACCAATTACAATTCATATCATCACATGACGTAGTCACGTGACATTATCAAGTTTTTCCAAGCCCTTGCTTTAATTGAACAATATAACAGTATTCTATTCAAATGAGACAATAAAACATAAGCCACATCTTTTTCTTTTTTTCACGCAGACATGCCTGTGACTCGGCTTTGATGTGTTTCTGAATTGATTTTATAAACTGGAATTAAAGTTTTTTCACTTCTTGTATTAGAATTTTGTTTGTATGTTGCAATATAGATAAATAATTTGTTTATTGTTTATATCGGTCGGACAGTTCGTGGCCTCAGACTGTAAGTGATTTTCACACGTGTCTTATGATATGCTCACGCTACTGTACTGGAAAACAGTGTACATCATAACCATCACGTTTGGATTTTTTCCACACTTGACAGGGTTTAATTAGATCCACCAATTACAATTCATATCATCACATGACGTAGTCACGTGACATTACCAAGTTTTTCCAAGCCCTTGCTTTAATTGAACAATATAACAGTATTCTATTCAAATGAGACAATAAAACATAAGCCACATCTTTTTCTTTTTTTTACGCAGACATGCCTGTGATTAGGCTTTGATGTGTTTCTGAATTGATTCTATAAACTGGAATTAAAGTTTTTTTACCTTTTGTATTATAATTTTGTTTGTATGTTGCAATATAGATAAATAATTTGTTTATTGTTTATATGATGTTGTAAAGTTTAGTTTAGTAATCACAGGGTTTCTACAGCTTAATTTATTAACATTTGCATTTAAAAGAAAATAAACAATAAGCAAATTACTAAATCAAGTCCAAATCTAGTACTATATATTTGTTAAATGACTGGGTGTAATAAGTTGCCATGACCAGCAGGTGGCAGCAGGATTGAATAAACAAACATTAAAATTAATACATATGTGAAAGTTAAAATACACAAAAAGGTTTGACACAACTTCTTACTCATTAGATTTTTTTTTTTTGTACATTTATACTGAAGACATCCAAACTATGAAAGTATGTGTAGGGAATAGTTTAATAAACAAAAATGTGTTAAACAACCCAAATAATATATAAAAATATTAAAAATCAAAAATCAAAAAAGCACCTTTAACTTTGCACACTCTTGATATATCTCTCAGTCAGCCTCATGGTTTTCCAACAATCTTGAGAAGTTCCAAAAGGAGTGCATGTTTGTTGTTTTTCCTTCACTCTTCAGATCAACTCATCACAAACCTTCTAAACTGGATTTAGATGGGGTGATTGTGGAGGCCAGGTTATCTGATGCAGCACTCCATCACTGTTTTTCTTAAACAAATAGATATTACATAACCTAATGGTGTCTATGAGGACATTGTCCTGCTGGAATACAAATTGTGTTGCTGTATAACGCAGTTGTAGCCATGTTTTGTGCCCTCAATTTTGACTACAGTACCAACTGTGTAACCAGTAAAGCACCTCCACACCACATCCGCTCCCTGTATTTAAGGACCATCCATTCACCCTTTGTACGTCTAACAAAAACACCAAAAATTTGAACCAAAAATCTTTAGAGTCATCAGACTAAAGGACAGTTTTCTACTGATCTAGTGTACATTCCTTGTGTTTCTTGCCCCAAGCTAGTCTCTTCTACTTGTAGTTCTTCTAAAGAAATGGTTGCTTTGAGGCAATTTACCACGAAGACCTGACACACACCACTGCATCTGACCTGTGAATGTTGAAATATATCTGCCACTTGAAGCCTGAGAAGCATTTATTGAATTTCATGGTTTCTTACTGCTGATCATTCTAATAAACTTTTCATCTGCAGCAGAGGTAGCTCCTGGTCTTTCCTTTCCTGGGATGGTCGTTATGTGAGACTGTTTTGGAGACTGCATACATTTAAAGTTCTTAATTTTATTAGATTGCCTGACCTTCAATTTTTAAAATAATGATGGACTGTTTTTTCTCTTTACTTCACTGAGAGTTTCTTGTCATAATATAGGTTTATACAGTAGTTGTAGAAGCACTAATAGGGATATTAACTCTATACTTTCACTTTCTTCTGCACAAGACAACTGATGGTCTAAAGCACATTAAGAAGGCAAGAAATGCCACAAATGAACTCTTCACAATTGTAAACCATTCCTGGTGACTACCATATGAATTTGATGAGCGAATTGCAAGAGTTTGCCAAAGCTAAACGTTGCTTTTTTGGACAATCCAAAATATAAAACATGTTGTTAACACGTTGTGTTCAATACATAATTCCATGTTCTTCCATAATTTGGATGTCTTCATATGAATATAAATGTAATAAATAACACTGAAGGGCAAAGATGTGTCCAAACTTTTGACTGGTACTATATATATATTTACAATATACATTTGCTAAAATGTCAAATATTCAAAGAATGTTATTCAAAAAGTATTGCTTTAGATTTATTGTTGTTTATTAAAAAAATAATAGTTGTATTGCAAAATCAAAATGTTTAAGAGAAATTTGTATCTTTTTAGCAATGCGAATTGATTTACTTATTTTTAAGAAAATGTACTACATTTTATAATAGCTTTGCTCCTCATTTACTAAGAAACTAGCAGCTGATACGCTCTGATTTTAATTTTCCTTAGAAAGCAGATTAAAGGTGCTTCTTTCTACAGGAATGCAGTACAGTGTTTTGGTCAGCAGAGGTCGCCTTTAGCACGTGTTATTCCATTTTGTTTCGTTTATTTTTGTATTTTCATGGTGGATAATGTGTTTCTTTTTGTGTTGAAGCCCAGGGCAATGTCCCGTCTCTGGGTGCAAACTTCACTGGGATGGGAAAAGAGTCCAGAGCGCAGACATTACAGAATGGTGAGTGTTTAAGCCCAAATAGTAAGCGAGATAATAGTATGCCCGCTTTTAATACTCCTACACAGCACTCACGACCTCCATCTGTGTGGTTTTATTAGATCCACCAATTACAATTCATATCATCACATGACGTAGTCACGTGACATTACCAAGTTTTTCCAAGCCCTTGCTTTAATTGAACAATATAACAGTATTCTATTCAAATGAGACAATAAAACATAAGCCACATCTTTTTCTTTTTTTTACGCAGACATGCCTGTGATTAGGCTTTGATGTGTTTCTGAATTGATTTTATAAACTGGAATTAATGTTTTTTCACCTCTTGTATTATAATTTTGTTTGTATGTTGCAATATAGATACATAATTTGTTTATTGTTTATATGATGTTGTAAAGTTTAGTTTAGTAATCACAGGGTTTCTACAGCTTAATTTATTAACATTTGCATTTAAAAGAAAATAAACAATAAGCAAATTACTAAATCAAGTCCAAAGCTAGTACTATATATTTGTTAAATGACTGGGTGTAATAAGTTGCCATGACCAGCAGGTGGCAGCAGGACTGAATAAACAAACATTAAAATTAATAAATATGTGAAAGTTAAAATACACAAAAAGGTTTGACACAACTTCTTACTCATCTGTGCATTACATTTTTATTGCAAACTATTAAAAGAATAAAATGAGCAGAAAATGGAGAAGCTGAGAGTGCATGGATGAGGGGAAGAGAGAGTGTGGACAAGGGGGAGCGAGCGTGGGTGGGGCATGTGAATGATGGGGAGTGCATGAGGACAGGAGAGAGTGTGTGGACACAGGAGAGTGTGGTGTTTTTCTTTTAATTTATTAGAAAGCTGTTTAGATGATTCAATAATATTTCGTTTAAAATTCACCAAGTGTCACCTTTATGTTATGAGACTTTCCTTTTATTCAATTCTCCCCCTTACTCTCTTTTCCTGCAGCCTGAATATGTAGTAGAAATGACCCATGTTTTATTTTTAATGAATTAGAATTTGTCCTTTGAGAGGAATGCGGCGAACTCCGAGCTGTGTGAGAACATTTGTGTCGCAGTAAGTGGTGTAAAGGCCTGATTTATGCTTCTGCAAAGATGCACGTAAAGGTGTTTGTGGATGAGCATCGCTCCCGGGGGCTGTGAGCACAGCCGCTGAAGTGCAGGGAACCAAAATTAGGACTGTGTGTCCTGTGAATCATTGCTGTGTGTGTGTACTGGAAAAAATGCTGAGCAGGAAAGTGTAGAGGTTGCAACCAGAACTTCCACCAAAGCTCGATGGAGTAATGCAGTGGTCCCCAACCCCCTGGCCGTAGACCGGCACCGGTCCGTGGATCAATTGGTACCGGGTTGCACAGAAAGAATACATAAATTACATTATTTCCGTTTTATTTATGATCTGATTCTGAACAATGTTTTATTTTGGAAAATGACCGGATTCTCGTATTTGTGTAATTGAACACCTTGAAGTCCGGTCCGTGAAAATATTGTCTTGGCATTAATCATGTCTGTGGCGCAAAAAAGGTTGGGGACCGCTGGAGTAGTGTCTTAATATATGAATCATAAGTCTGAAGTATGTGTTTGTGTGTAAACGCGTATGCTTAATTATGTGTCTGTTTCTCTTCACACACACGCACACACACACACACACCCCCACAAGCACATATATATATTACATAAAGGAATTCTTTATGTAATTAAACTCAAGTCATGCATTGAATGTTTTATGATGAGAATTCAACCAGAAATAATTGTGACTTTCATTTATGCAGAAATTTAAAACACTGCTTAAGAAATCACAGCTGTGTTAATTAGGGGTCACTATGGTTCATTAGGGTTAATTAGGGTTAATTGATAGTAATTTGGGTTAATTAACGGTAATTTGTGTTAATTGGGGTTAAGTATTGTTTGTGTTAATTAGGTTTAAGTATTTTTAAGGCAACACATGAATAAACCCTGAATAATCAGTTACTCAGTCACACATTTGCAATAATCAGGATTATTGCTTAACTTAGCGTGGAATTCTTTTCCTTAATTTTAAACTGCGTACATTCATATACATACATTAATATTCATGTACATGTCATAATATACATATCCTACATTGTAATATGGATACATCAGTGTATAAACTGAATATATTAGGATAATTTTTTCACAGATCAAGCAGGAGCTTGTGGAAGGTGATATGGGGGTTTTGGCATAACTAAACCAAATAATGTACATCATTAATATCATTTTTAATTATTCATTTCTTTATTGCATATGTAAGTAAAACGTGTCTCAATACAGAATAAATGTACGCTTGATTTATCAATACCTTGGAAAAGAAAAACGATGAAATTGGCATAGGAGGAAATGGTCATCTTCATAAATAAAACGCCGTTCAGACCACAGAAGTTAATAAAATTAAAATAAAATAAAGTAAACGTGGCCCGTTTCTGGTCTTCAGTCCGGTGTTTGCTGACCCCTGTTTCAGACAACCTAAGTTAGAATTCCTTTTCACTGTTCACGGTACATCAGAATCAGAAAGAGCTTCATTCTCATGTATGTTTGCACTTAAAAGGAATTTGTTTTGCCTGCAGTTTCATGTTTTTTTTTTTTGTTTTTTCTTTTTAATAAAAAATCATTTTAAAAGGGGGTGATTGTACATTTGTATTGGAAAGAAATTAAAAGTAATATTGCACATGTTTCATTCTTACTGCACTGTGGGGAGAGCATTTAACTGTTCATAAGGCAGATTGCTTGAGGGAAGAAATGTTTATTGTGCCTGGCTGTCCTAGTGTTCGCTGCTCGGTAGGCCAGATGGCAAAAGTTCAAAAAGCATATGGCTTCGGTGTGAGGGATCCCTGAGTGATCTTCTGAGCTCGCTCACTACATCTCACTCTGGAAATATACTTTTATTGAAGAGTGAGTGGATGAGCAACAATAATCCTTTCAGCTGTCCAAACCTTCTGTACCATCTGATGTTCACTACATATGGGATGAGATATTAGTGGTCCTCTCTAGTGCACTGTACAGACTACAGATTTGAGAGGATCAGTGCAGGCGTATTGATCGTGTTCTTAAGTGATGTAGTTTCCCATAACATGCATCTTTCCCATTTTAACTGTGTGTATTGGTCATTTTTCTGCTTATTTAAGCCAAAAGAGGACAAATACTGAGAGAATTATTTAATTAAACAATTAGTTAAATTGCATTATTTTTATGTTTGAACATTTGGGGGTGGCCTCCTTTATTCCTGTGTTGGACCACTTTTACATAATCTAATTTTTTGTTGTTTACTGTCTGTTTGTTTGTTTGTTGTTAAGCAAAGAGGAATATAAATCACCTGGGCCACCAGCTGCAGATGAACCAGCACTGCCTGGACACTGCCTTCAACTTCTACAAGATGGCGCTGTGTAAACGCCTGACCCGCGGGAGGAAGTCGGCCCACGTCATCGCCGCCTGCCTTTACCTGGTGTGCAGGACGGAGGGCACGCCTCGTATCCTTCAGGGGAGGAATGTCAAATGGACAATGGAAGTGGTGGGATCAGGAGAGGAAAAGGAGAAGTGGGGTTAGAGTGAGGGGAGGGAGAGAGAGATAGAAAGGAGACGGGGACTAGAGAGGTAGAAAGAGAGAGAGAAGATGAAGAGGAAAGACAGGGTCTGGAGAGGAAGATGAAGAGGAGAAAGAGAGAAGATGAGGATGAGAGACCGGGAAGATGAAGAGAATAGTGAGATGAAGAGGAGAGACAGAGTCTAGAGAGGAAGATATAGAGGAGAGGCAAGGAAAAGAGAGGAAGCTGAGAGTTGGGGTCAGGCCATACATCTATTTGATGAATGTATACAGTAATAAATAGATAGCTAGATAAATGGAGAGAAAAAAGAGAGAAAAAGAAAGAAAGGAATCAAAGAATCAGTCATTTCACATTAAGTCATTAATTCACTCTTTGAGTAAATAAAATGAAGCAATGGATGAATCACATAAATGGAGAATGAACTAGTGGAAGTGGAAAAGGAAAGTAGAAGAAAGACAAAAGAATGAAAGAAGCAATGAATGTGTTCAGAGATGGCTTGTTTGGAAACGAGTGTGTGTGTGTGTGTGTGTGTGTGTGTGTGTGTGTGTGTGCGTGCAGTGTTTGTAGCTGGGAGTTCCCAGTGGGCGTGTTATATATAGCTCAGTAGCTCCTCTGGTTCTAATTAGAGGCAGTGAGTCGCAGAAGCTCAGCAGCTTACGGCTTTCTGAATTATACATTCTGCCTCTGAAGTGAAACGGCTTGATCATTAAAGGAGGAGTTCAGCGGAAAATTAAACATACGGCCCGAATAAAGTTGATCCGCCTGGAGATGTTTTGTGTCTGACACAACCCCCTCTCCACATGCGCACACACACACACACACTTTGTTATTGGATTGGAGTTCCAAAGCTAACATGGCTATGCAGTAGAAGCTTAAACACACCAGAACAAACTGCAGTATGGAAGACCAAAGATTAAACCTTCATACTAAATTTGCTATTGTAACTGAAATCTGTGGATTGCACACACGTGTGTGTGTGTGTGTGTATGTATGTATGAACACAGGTTATTTTTTTTTCTGTCTAATAGTTGTTTCATCACCAGTCTCTCAGATGCAGACGATCTGTCTGTTGCCATGATGACTAATCCCTAACAAAGACTAATAGTGTTTGTCATTAATCCAACACCACCTGGTTGCACAGGTGTGCCTGTCTCCATGCTGAAGGTTTCCCTGAGTGCTTGGTTGCCAGGAGACGGTTAATTTGGAGGTGAGCGAGGTGACCTTGTGTTTAATGGGCTTATAAATCAGTATTGCAGTATCAACGATTGTGGTCGCGTCGTAACGGGCGATTTAACCTGTTATTATTATGAACAGTATTAAAGTTTCCATTAGATGATTTTACATATCAGACCAAAGTGGTTTATGGGTTTCCTGAATTTTTGGATTTTTATTTGTGGAAATGTTGATGAACAAAATTAGCTTCCAAATTCTTGATTTCAACTCCTTGCAATGCATCATGTGTAAGGAAAACAGTTCCTTGACCAATCAGCATGTTAATTACTGGCAATTTCAACAATGGATATTGTCTCAAAGCAACTTTAGGGATAAAGCGGTTATAAAATAATTTATATAAGTTTGTTTCTTGTCATTTTAAGTTTATTTCTAATGATTGAGCCAGTGAAGGGGAAGCTCCCTGAGATAGTTTGAGGAAGATACCATGTGAGAAACCAGACAGTTTTTTTTTTTCCCATCAAAAAAATGATCAGGACTAATCATTAAAATAGCCAATGTTTTGTCAGAAACTCTGAGTAGACCCTAAATTACTACAGAATGCAATTTCTTTTCTCATAAATCAGCAATGATTTGACAGCAAGTGTGTATTCGGTCCTGTTTCTTTAACCAAGCTGTTTAAGACATGCTGCTGGATCTCAGCGATCTGCTGCAGGTAAGATTAATACTCTCTTATCAGCTCATATTTCCTGTGAAAATGACTTTGATAAATGGGATATTTGTGTGTGTATGTGTGTGTGTGTGCACGCAGATGATCTGTGATTAAAGGATTAATACAGTCTCGCACATGTGCATTTCATACAGAGGATATTGGTGTTGACCTCCAGGTTGTTTGTGTTGTGTGTTAAAACTGACACAAAATGATTTTGTATCTCAGAAACCAGAGAAAATCATAAGTTAATTGAAACATTCACATTTCAGATCCATTGGTATTTATTATAGCTACAGAGAAATTTTCTTCTCATTGATATTTAGCTTTATTATTTATTCATTTATTATTATTTACTTTAACTGCATCCATCCTTGACATGACCGGCTGAAAATATAAGAGTAAATAAGTGTATGTTGAAAATCTCACTGACTAAGAAACTTTCTTGGTTTGGGTTTTGTTTACGATCGTGCCAGCACCCTGTATTACTGTAAACTCCAGTGTGAGAGATCAAGTAGTTCCTGCATTAAATGTGCTCCCTCGTATTAAATGTTATCAACAAAAAAAAAAGGAAAACCGAATGTCATGTATATACTGACTTGTGGCTATTA
This sequence comes from Silurus asotus, assembly GCA_024362625.1. NCBI lineage: Eukaryota > Metazoa > Chordata > Actinopteri > Siluriformes > Siluridae > Silurus > Silurus asotus. Next base: position 6,488,843 of record MU565024.1, on the reverse strand, counting down.
GCACCGAAAGCTGAAGTCTTCAGGCTTTGTACACATCCATGCACTGTTGTTGCTTGTCAAGCCTAGTCACTTAGAGTATCTTTACATTTTGTTTTTATTTCAAATTTGAATCTGACAGTCAGTGATGTACTGAAAACAGCGACAAATTCAGGTTTCGCACAAAAAGAATTTCAGACTGATGTAAATGACAACATTAACGGCTCCAGGCAGCGTGTCATTAGTGGTGATGTACAGTGTGATGAGATTTGATTGACATTCAGTTATGTTTTATATATTCAGCAATGTGCAAAGGTTTTAAGCAGGTGTGGAAAAATGCCGTAAAGTGAGAAAGCTTTCAAAAAGGATGAGTGTTAATAGTTCATTTTTATCAATGAACAAAATTGAAAGTAACTGAACAAAATAAAAATCCTAATCAAATCAGTGTTTGGTGAAAAACAGCATCAGATCTTGTAGGTAATCTTGCACACAGTCTATGAAGGAAATCATCAGGTAGTTTGCTACAAACATCTTTTAGAACTAAGCACAGATCATCTGTGGATTAGTTCAGACTCAATTATTTTTGTCTCTTCATGTAATCTAAGACAGACAGCATGATGTTGAGATCATAATTATTCTTCTCTACAGTAAATGATTATTCTTTAATGACATTGGCTGGCTGTCTGGGGTCCTTGTCCTGCTTTAGAATAAATTTGGGCCCAATCACACAACTCCCTGATGGTACTGCCTGATAAAGAGGTATTTGCATTTCTATAGAGGAAACCATTTATCATGACCAAATCTCCAACTCCATTTGCAAAAATGCAGCTTTAAACTTGCAGGAAACCTCCACCATGCTTCACTATTCCTGTGGACACTCATTATTGTGCTGCTCTCCAGCACTTCAGCAAACAACTTGCCTCCTTCTACAGCTGCATTTTTCAGATTTTGACTGATCATTCCAAAGCACCTGCTGCTATTTTACTGCCCCCTGTTCCTCGGTTTTAATGCAGAGTTGAGTTTTCAAGCCAGACTTGTCCAGTAAATGGGTTTCCTCCAGTTCTTTGCTGATGGCACTGCTGGACATCTTCTGATGTTGAAGGGCAGTAAGCATGATGTCTTTTATCCGCTGCATTAGGTTTCCATTGCCAATCACTGCGTCTTTACTTCTCAACAATGTCCGTATTATTGTGCTTCTTCACAATAGGGTTAGGGTGAAAAACGCCTCTTGAAACCCCAGTCTGATTTCAGATCTTGCCTTGGAAAGACCTTGCTGATGCAGTACTACTACTATGCACAACTACCTTGTGTCTTGTTGCTCTGCTCAGTCTTGCAATGGTACAGGACCTGTGATGCGGAAATGTCTTCCACAACCTCACCTTAGTAGCAGAGTTTGGCTTTTCCTCAATTAGATTAAAGCACCTACACAGCTGTTTTTTTTTTCTTTACTTAATGACTGGGTTTCAAGTAGTGTATTAATATGATAAAGCACATCTACCAAGAAGATGCTAATAATCATACACCAGACTCTTATCCTACAAAATGGGCAAAAGTAAGACCTGAAAGCCGAAGGGTGGTCATACCAAATACTGATTTCATTTAGATTTTTTTTCTGTTTGCTCACTTTGCAATTTGTAAATTGATAAACAATTAAAATATGCATTTTTGCAAATGTGTATTTTGTATAGTACTACAGGTTTGAAAAATGTACTTCATTCTGACAGCCAAATTCAGTTTTTAAGAGAGTAGCTGCCATTGTATACATGTTTCTGACCACACACACACACACACACACACAGACACACAGACATACACCCACACAGATTGATCTATAAATTCCTCCCTTTTTCTGGCCTGAGGAAGAGTTTTCCCTGTGGGGTCATAAGTGTGTAAGCGTGTATGGAAACCCTCCCACGTAAAAAAAAAAAAAAGTCATGACCTCCAACTAATCCTCAGAGGCCAACTATTCCTCCTTTAATGGGACCCAGATAAAAGGGAGGGTGTGTGTGGGTGGGGAGGTTAGAGTAGGTCAATTAAACAATATTAAGTTCTTAAAATAAATATTATTACTGAATCTGTTGTCTGAAAGAAAAACAGTAGTTTTTATTGTTCTTGTATGTTTGCTGATGCCTTCTGGCCTTGTCCTGATTCTCATTTTGTGTAGGTCAACGTGTATGTTCTGGGAAGAACGTTCCTGGTGTTGGCCAGAGAACTCTGCATCAATGCTCCAGCCATAGGTAAATCTTCTATGTTATATATACACACACATATACATTTACATAGACAGCTGTTTGGTATCTATGTAAATGCATTGTTTCTGTTTTGACATAGAGGGCGCTGTATCACTTTCTCACTTTTATAGATACAGTAATCCCCCACTTTACCGCGGTTTGAATCTCGCGCCTCCGGTTTATCACGTAATTGCATTTACCACATAACTAATTAGTTTGGCTGATTTTCCCGGTTTCTCGTGGATAGCATGATAGACCAAACTATTTTTGGTTTTAAGTTGAAATAATGAAATGTATTAATAAAAATATAATTATTAATTATAAAATGAAGTAAAATGTTAACACAGTACAGTACTGTATACATAAAATCTCATTTTTGGGGTGGCGTACGATTTATCGCGGTTTTTAGTTTATCGTGGGGGGTTTTGAAACGAAACTACCGCGATAAACGGGGAAATACTGTATATAAAAGTAGAAGAAAAATTACACTCATCAGACCACTCTCATCTCCAGCGTCTCATTTTACATTTTATTGTAAGTAATGAATCACTACTCTGCGACTTAGCAGATATTTTTAACCTCCGCATTCTCTCGGGTAAGCAACAAGCTGCTAAGAAAATAAACAATAAATAAATAAAATACATTAGAAAGAGCCACACTTCTCAGTGGTACAGTCCACTCTGTGTTCACAGAAAGGTTTTTGTGTGCGATTGTTATAAACAATGGGAACTGGTTTTAAATTAAGAAATACTTTAAATAATAAGTGTAAAGAAATAAATAAGGTTGAAGAGCATACATTTTTTAAATGCAAGAGGGTAAGTTTCTGTAATTAAAACTTTTGTGATTCCCCCCGATAATTCTTTGTGAAATGGACCAGTCCAAATTCTCATGCTCCATATCTCAGGCATCTTAGTGTCCTAGTTATGGAATTAGCCGTTCTCTAATCCAGGTCACCTCTAAGATGGACAGGTCTAAATCCCCATGCGTAGAAGGAAACTTGAGGAATTTGCCCACCCCCCCTCTGTCTCAGTGTTGACAGTCCAGAGAATGTAATCTCTCGTACCTCCTAGTGTCCTATTTCATATTGTCCTAGTTATGTAATCGAGTCTTCTCAAATCCAGGTCTATAGTGTCAGAAAGTCTTCACGTGTAGAAGACAAGTTCTGGAATCTGCCCCGCCTCCACCCCTGTCCCATTTGTGCTGTCCGACGAGCTCTGAAACTGGAAGGTGACTTTTCCGCAGCGGACCTCCGGCATGCCGTCTTGGCCGAAGTAGCTGAGCTTGGTTCCATCCAAAATGGCGCTGACCGTGTACAAAACTTCCGGTTCCACCTGCACCGGCTGCTCAAAGAGTACGATAGATGCCGAGCTCGTACCGTCCGAAATGAACTGTGTCACCCTCTGTGCGAGCGTCTCTTCCTGTCGTTTCAGCTCGATCAGGACATTGTACTCACTTTCCCGTTCGCTGGATCCATAAAGTCCAATTCCAGCCAAGAAAATGCGTTGATCAGCAGCAAACCTGATGCTGTCACATCTCCCTTGGTATCGCCATTGATTGCTCCGGTACGCAGAGGACCGGAATCGCCTGCATCTCTCAGGCTCCAGCCCCGTCCTCGGTGTCACAGGGAAATTCAGGCTCGGTTTCTCTGCTGCGGTGAACCAAAGGAAGATATCGCGAGTCTCCTGCGGAGTCAGGAAGTCAAATTGCGCCACGCCATTAGCGAACTCCGCTAGAGTCATGGCAGGCAGGCGTAAAAGGTGAAGTGCTTCACCTAGAATGGCTCGCTTGTTCGAAGCTGTGGGGCTCGTTTCACGCCGCTGGCACTCTGCCTCGGCCCACGCTAGCGTCGCCTGCAGCACGGTGGATTCGTTAGCGGTTAATGAGTCGCGTCGCAGGACGCATTTTAGCGTCGCCGGGTCGAGTTGGAGGAAGCCGTCGGATCTTAGCGCCAGCTCAGTCTGGGCGTCGATGACCCTCCAACAGCTATGTAGCAACTCTGACTCGTCCAGCGCACGGCTGTGAGAAAGCAGTGCAAAGGCGTTACCCGCCTCCAGTCTCGACTCCAGGAAGCACACGCAAGCTTTAACCAGCGCCGACACAAGGTATTTCTTAGCAGCGTAGAGGGTCCCTACGACTGTATCTCCCTCAAGCTCAATCTCATCGCTGTACAAGTATCTAGAAGGAAAAGAGAAAGTGAAGTTAAAAAAAAAAAACCATGGCCCAGCCCAGAAACATAAAAATGCTGCAGTGTCTGGGTCCTTTAATAGAAACCTGATTGCACACTTATTGGACTAAGAATTTTTCATCCCGTCCGTTCGCCTGCTACAGGTATTTTTTATAATTGGTTCGTTTCCAACAGACAAAAAAAGTGATCATTTTGCTCTGAGCCTCATTCCTGCAACTCTTAAGTCATCTTTCCTGCCCATTTCGAGGCGAGTCTCGCATCAGTCAGGTCTAATAGCAGTGAAATAAGAGGGCAGATCTATTGAAACATTAGTGATCCAGCTTCAATTGCTGGTTGGACAGCATGGTAAAGCTGTTATTTTTAAACCAGCAGTGATTAGGAAGTCTTACTTGAGCAGGATTAAAAAAGCAGCCGGTTCCACATCTGGTATCTGGATCTCGGAGTCTCCCTCGGCAAGGTCGCCATAAAACATGGCGCTGAAAACAGAACTCCCGACAGCCAGAACATACTGAATAGGAATGAGAGAGAGAATGAATAAACAATGTGAATGAAACTCGGTTTATTTAGAAAGCTACTGTATAAGACTTCTGCTTTAAGAAGCAGTCATATTCTTTTTTTCTTTTTTTCTTTCTGATTTGGATTGATAAGACAGAAAGCACGTGTGGTGAAAGGGTGGAGATGAAGACTTCCTGCAATTGAGTCAATTTGGGGTCTGAATCGTGTTTTCGTTGCAATCAGAGCATGGCCTGTTTGTGGTCCTTTTGGGTGTGGACCACAACAAAGAGTAGGATAAACAGCAAATATGCCGTGTTTGAGACGTGGAAAGAGTGTGCACTGCTGCAATCTACAGAAGTGTAAATGTTGTTCATAGTCTCGCATTGACGTTGACTGATTTGCAATGCAGTCTAGCTACAGAGCAGGAGTGTGATGGTCACGAGTGACTTCACAACCTTCTGTATCGACTGACGTCATCAGCTATATAGGTTCAATGGTCAATTGCAAAATATTCTTCCTTTTCTGACCCAAGACTGGTTTCTACTTTGATTATCACACTGAAGGTTTCCATAACGGTCTGTTCTCCTTAAAGCTCTTCAAACTAACCTTATGTGCTGGAACTTTCTGTGTTGCTCCTGGAGGACCTACAGTGAAGTGCACATCTGCCATGTGTTCATTGTTGAACATCACTGCGTTCCTGAATGCGGGTAAAAAATATGTTG
>MU565024.1:6468869-6483158 GCA_024362625.1 Silurus asotus | reverse complement strand
AACCCTAGAAGTAGAATATTTAATAATAATTAAACATTTAAAATGAAACATTCAGTACTAATTTGAACTAAATGCTACTGAATGATTACTAATATGATAAAAATTGAAAGAATTTAATCCGTACAAATTTTAATTAATATAACTACAAGTTTAATGCTATATTATAAACACTGTTTATTTTTATTTCTATTAGAACATCAGTAGTTATGAAGGGAGGCAGGTAATGAGGTTCGTCTCTGACTGGGAACAGCAACAACCACGAAATGGTTAAAGAACCATTCAAGAACCATTCAGGAAGAAGTGATGATTAAACCTCTGTACCTGTCCCGGAGGTTGGTGTGTGTGGGTTCGGGGTGTGTGTTTGTTTCCCCGGTGCTGTTTGTCTCCACGCTGCTCGGTGAGGTGCTGTCCTTCTGCTCGGCCGGGCTGCGGTTGTGTTCCTTGTTCAGAGTCAGTGAGGAGCTCACGCTCTCCCCGGTGACCTCCTGCACCTCCGCGGCGGCGGCTTTCACCTTTCTAAGGGAAGAGGCACCGGCGGTCACACAGTTCTGCGCCCTGCCCGAGCTTTTAGCAGCTTTCCTGGACTTTTTGAGCGCCGCCGGCAGCAAGAGGAAGAAAGCGAGACCCTTCATTATCCGGCCGTGATGTCCGCATGACTCCTCCGCTCTGACCGCAAAACTCCGCTGTTTACTCCACTCTCCCTCCGCTGCTTCTAAGCGCACCGTCCCGCTCCCAAAAGCCTTATTCCTCATCGCTTTCGGGATTAAATCCTTGATAAACCAGCGAATACAATTATGTATTATGTAACTAAATTTTCTTTACGGATAAAAGGTGTCATTCTATAGAAATCAAGATGAAACCAAAAATGTCGCGTTGCTTAGTTACACTTAACGGCTTTCCCGAATGCGGAGCTTCAGCGGTCTGACTGACTTCAGTGTTTCTGTAGCTCCGCCTCCTTTCCCGCCTACTTCTAATTGCTCCAATCAAATGAGACGCTGCTGATGACTGAGGCGTTTGTGTTCCGAGCGCGTGTGCCATTGTGTACTGCTTTGTGCACATGCGCGCCCGGCTCATGTATGTGATCTGTTTAATCTAAGTGATGATTATAATTTCATAGAGGGGGAGAAGGTGGAGGAGTTCAGGTACCTGGGGTCAACAGTGCAAAGTAATGGAGAGTGTGTTAGAGAAGTGAAGAAAAGAGTGCAGGCAGAGTGGAGTGGGTGGAGAAGAGTGACAGGAGTGATTTGTGATAGAAGGGGATCTGTTAGAGTGAAAGGGAAAGTTTATAGGACTGTGGTGAGACCTGCGATGTTGTATGGATTAGAGACAGTGGCATTGAGTAAAAGACAGGAGGTGATGCTGGAGGTAGCAGAGCTGAAGATGTTAAGGTTTTCGTTGGGAGTGACGACGATGGATAGGATTAAAAATGAGTTTATTAGAGGGACAGTGCATGTAGGATGTTTTGGAGTCAAGGTGAGGGAGGCGAGATTGAGATGGTTTGGACATGTGCAGAGGAGGGATATGGGGTATCAGTAGAAGAATGATGAGGATGGAGCCACCAGCAAAGAGGAAAAGACCAAGGAGGAGGTTTATGGATGTGGTGAGGGAAAACATGCAGGTAGTTGGGTTGAAAGAAGCAGATGTAGAGGACAGAGGGGTATGGAGATGGATGATCCGCTGTGGCGACCTCTAATGGGAGAATCCTAAAGAAGATCATGATGATTGATAATTCCATATCTAAATCTTTTTTTTTATTTGTTTAAACCGCTAAGACTGTATAAACACTAAATTCACTGAAGGAATTGATTCCTGAATTTGGATTTATTTTGTTTTCACTTTTGAAATGTTTTCTATTACTATAATTTTTAAGTGTTTAAGTGTTTAATTTTTTAATAGACAAAGTATATTGTTTTTTTTTGTCATTCCTTGTTACCTGGATGTCCTACATTTTGTGCTCTGAAGTATAAATACACAATTTGGTGGTGATTTATGATTAAAGGATTACATTACACTGACTCAAACATGGTTCATGTGTAAGTGATGGTCATTTTGTTGCTGCAGTAAAGATTATTAGTAAATAGTGCCAGGCTGCAAGAGATGTAAAATAGGTCAGTTCTGCTGCTTGTTTGCCACCTACTGCATATAGGCCACTATATGGGACAAACCTGGATTTTCTTTCTTGCATTGGAAAGGTATGCATAATGCATTGGTTTTGTCTTTTTTCCTTTTCTTTTCTTCTTTTTTTTTTTTTTTAGGGTTTTGCTTTGTTCCTCTGGCCCACCTCTGCATATTTGCTCATTAAATTTGACCCTGAGTGCAGCTCATGGCTCAATGACATACTGTAGAATCGGTCATGCAGCAAACTGTAACATGATGTTGGAACAGGTGTGTCTTTTTGTGAGAAGATATAATGTATAACACTATAGATGAATTTAATATGTTTAAGAGCAGTTCTGACTGGATACACAATGCAAAGTGATGTAATTCAGTATAGTGCAAGAGCGATACAGAGTCTATTTTCCTCTAATGCATTTATATAATTATTCAGATTTAGGTTACAGATATATCATTATGCTGTTTGGAATCTTTGTATGTTTTTTTAGTGGATCAATCGAAAAAGTGCAATTGCCCTTTTCTGTTTGTCTGACCTTCTTAAGGTCATTCAGAGTCTCTAACAGCATTAGGCTTAAGGAATGGAAAAGCCACAATCCATCTCCTTTTTTTTTTTTAAACATTGATTGAAGGACACTAACATAAAATTTAACACCTGTGTGTGGTTGTGTGTGTGTGTGTATTTGCAGATCCGTGTCTGTACATCCCCCGCTTTTCCCACATGTTGGAGTTCGGTGAGAAGAGCCACGAGGTGTCCATGACGGCTCTAAGACTCGTGCAGAGGATGAAGAGGGACTGGATGCACACGGGACGAAGGCCATCGGGGCTTTGCGGAGCAGGTAACCATGGAAACCTCTTGACCTATTGACGCCGACCTTTTCTTTTTGTGCAAATGTCGCTTAGTGAATGGTGCTGATACACCTTCACATGTGTGTGGTGTGCGCACACGTATACAGAAGCACTGCGTGTTATCTGCTTCTTGGTATGTGATAGATACACAATATCATTATACATTATACTTTCACAGGGTTTGATTGATACAGAGGCCACTTCTCCTCCTGCTTTCCATGCCTAATTAATTCAGCATAATTTAGATTAATATTCATTATAGTTCAGACAATGTTCTAATGTACTAATGTGTACAAACTACTAGCCAATCAGATCCCTGGAAACTGCTGTGATTGGTTAATTGTGGCAGGCAATAAATAATCTGGGCGTGTCTTTCCCCATAGTTAAAAATGGCAAGTGTGGCATAAAGGAAAGTTAACAACAGGGTTGTTTACTCCGTGTCAGCAAACAAACAAACAAAGAAAGAAATAAATAGCATCTGGACTATTCTTAGCATGTATCGCAAACATTTTCTGTGCCACTTGATTTAGATTTAAAACTAATTTAACGTATAATTAGTTTTATCTCTGAACTCGTTTTTTTTTTTGGGGGGGGGGGGGGGTATAGCTTCTGCTTGGTTTATCAGTGTTAATGTATGAATAATACGATCGGGAGACGATGCATATAAAAATATATGACTATAAATCCTCTCTGTGGAGAGGGGGTTTCTAAAATAACAAATGTATTTTATTATTCAGAAATGCGTATAATAGTTTCCCTGGTGGAGTTTGATCCACGTTTAGCCTGAGCGCTTGTTTAAGCCTTTAGAGGAAGTGGGAAAGTCTCGGTGGCAACGCTCTTGTGATTCATCTCTCGCATCGTATCCCTCTGAGCTATAATGAGAATAAGTTCCCCCTCCTCTCCTGTCAGGTTTTTTTTTTTTTTTTTTGATCTCTCTCCCCTGTCATCACTCTCTGTCCTGGTTTTCAGCCTGAATAATTCAGGCAACATTAATGTTTCAGGAGCTGCACATGGTGATGGGACGAGCCAGTTTAGGGGAGTTCACTTCATGGTGAGAGAGCAAAGACAAGAAAGCAGAGAGAGAAAATGCAAAAGAATATCAAGATGATGATGAGGTTCACCTTGCTAGGTCTTAGGGACCAAATAAAAATGCCAAAACACATTTTTTTGTCTCATTGGGACACCACTGCCTGCGTTCGTATAAAAGGGGTTTTAAAGAATGCTGATGATTTTACATTTATATATGATTTATATATGATCGATTTGAGAGCCTTGCGCAGGGGCCCAGATGTGGCAGCTTGAGGTGGTTGGGATTTCAACTCATGACCTTTGGAGCCAAAGTCCAGTGACTTAACACAAAGCTACCATTTTCCCGATCTCAGTCTCTCTAAAGATGCGTGTGTGTCTGATTAGATAATCAGAATCAGAAAGAGCTTGAATGGCAGGTATATTTGCACTTGCATGGAATTTGTTTTGGTGATAGAAGCTTCCAGTTGCACATTTTTTAAGTAATAAATAAAAAGAATAGAAGTATAAAAGTTATTGCACATGGTGGTTAGGTGGATGCTTTTCAGGATGGCAGCTGATAGAATCCTTTATTGCTGAATCGCTTCAAATATGTCAGGCAGGAAGTTTGACATGAGCAAATAATGTAAAGGTCACGGGGGAAAATCAGTGGAGTTTCATACATACACTCATTTCTCTTTTTTTCTGAAAGCTGAATAATGTAACTGATGGTAATTTCTTTGCATCTGACTGCTTTTAAATGCATCTGTGATCCTTTTTTATTTCTGTACAATAGAACAATGTTTTTAATCAATGTACAGCTATACAGTAGTGTGTGTGTGTGTGTGTGCGTGTGTGTGCGTGTGTGTGTGTGTGTGTGTGTGTGTGGTTCACAGCTCTGCTGGTTGCCGCGCGTATGCACGAGTTCCGTCGCACCATCAAAGACGTTATCGGTGTGGTTAAAGTGTGTGAGGCCACGCTGAGGAAGAGGTCAGGACTTCAAACTTATGTCCACCTGCCCATTATCTATAATAAATGAATAATACTGTGGAGTTATCATTATCTAGCTTGTAAGCTATATTATGTCGCTAATTTATATTGTATAATTAAGTGACGTGTTTAATTATTTAATTAGCCATACACAGAGAGAAAACAACTCAAGCAAATAACTGCCTCGCCTCTTTCTTGACACCCCCCTTTGTGCCGTGATTGACAGGTTGAGTGAGTTTGAGGACACGCCCACTAGCGAGCTGACCATTGACGAGTTCATGAGGGTAGATCTGGAACAGGAGTGTGACCCACCCTCGTTTAAAGACGGACAGAGGAAGACCCGGCTGCAGAAGGTAAACGTGCCTTAAAAAGGTTCTTTATATTAGTCACATGTACTTTACAGCACAGTGAAATCCTTTTTCAAATATCCCAGAAAGCTGGGGTCAGAGCACAGGGTCAGCCATGATACAGGGCCCTTGGAGAACAGGGTTAAGGACCTTACTCTGGGGGCCCCAAGCGTGTCAGCATGGCGATGCTGGGGCTTGATCACAGAAATTGTTATGATTTTTACGAACCCAGGGTCTTAACCACTGATCTACCACCTCCTCTAATAAAGGGATATTATTTATAATCCCTCCTCTATAAAGGGATATCAGTCAAATATTTATTTATCATTATCATTGGGCAGCTATTTAAAAGCTGGCAGCCTGCACCTTTCTTACCTTCACCACCTTCGTCCATATGCATTTGTTCTGATCTCAACAAGTCTGGCAACTTCTGAGTAGGAACCAATCATAAGCCGCATTTTTATGATGTCATCATGCAGACTTTTTAAAAAGAGTTTTACAGTATTTTAAAACTGCAAAAATACAAAACACTAAAGTATTTTTTATACAAAATATGAAGCTATTCTCATCAACCCTATCAAAAACAAATAACAAAATCCTATTTTATATTTAAAATACATGTATCATAAATACTGCCTATCCCAATGGGGACTATCCGTAGTTCAGTTCTTTGGTGAATTCTTTATCAACCAAATCACGTCCAACACTTAAAATCAGTCCATGTCCCCTTTTTTGAGTCTGACGAAACTAAGAGCTGAGGATGAATGTGATTTGATTTATGGATTGGTTTTAGTAATGAGCTTTTTTATCAGACATGTACACTAAAACGTTGGCTTTATGTTTCTACGCAACAGGAGTAAACACCAGACCGATGATTAATCAGGGAAAAAAAAGCATGTCGTGAATAAATATACAGTGCGGAACAGCTGTTCTGTTCATGCACTTGAGACTGAAGTGTGTTTTTGTTTTCCTGCAGATTGAGGAGGAGCTGGCTAAGAAGATTGACGACGTTCAGGGTACAGTGATGCATTTCTGTACAGGACACGTGTGTGTTTGGTTGAAAGAGTTCACTCAGCTTGGCGCGTGTTTGTGTGCTCGCAGGTGAAATCTCTGGTTATCAAGATGAGATTGAAATGGAGCTGGACATCAGTCGACCCAAATCCAGAGGGATTTTTGCAGCTTATGCAAAAAATGGTACACACACACACAAACACACTAATTTCCAGTCTTATGTCTCACATTCCGCTATAAGTTAACACCTCATCTTTATCGCCGTGTCTCGTGAAAGCCTTATTATTGTGTTACGCAGCTCTGCGGAAGCTCCTGTCTTCAATCCGCTGTTCATAATCGCATGTTTTCTGTTGACGCAAGCTCAATCTCAGCCCAATTAACACTCCATTACAGAAAGCTGCGATGGCCGTCCTCGTGTTTGACAGCGATAGCTGGAGAGGGCTAATTAATAGGCGCTCGTGTGTGTGGACGTGGAACTGCGTTGCTGGTAATGATTGACGCGCTGCACAGTGCAGTTTTGAATAAAAGGCCAAATAAAGCAGGATTCCTGGTTTAATTAAAAATAATCCCCCATTGTTAAGCTCGTTAAGCGAGCCGTAACGACGTACTTAATCACTCACATTAACAATACACAGCGGCACGGCCGAATGGAGCAAATGTCAGTGATGACACCGACGCTCCTTTTCCTTCTCTGATGATCTGCTCTGCTGATTTCCAATAAACTAATTAACAGGAGAAGGTTAATGATGCTGCGTTTTATTATTAGAGACAGTTTTTCACTTTTATGTGAAAAATATTTTAAAGCAACAGTTCACTATTCACCAATGTACATGGTTTCATTTAATCACATTTTTCTGTCATCTCATTTTCATATAAAACACGCTGCTTCTTTTGTGCTGCATTACAGCAAACTCTATCTGCCCTCTTCCGCATACATGAGCTCACAAAGACCCAGGAGATGGAGCATGACATGTTTTGCATGGTTTTACTATACCTATGACTTGTGATCTTCCTGGCAGCAATGGGTTTTTGTTGCTTTGCTTTGTAATAATAATAAATATCATTTTACTCAAGTAACAGTACTGTAAGTTTAACTAAATTGTACTTAAGTATACTTCAATAAAGTTTACGGTCAAAAAACTCAACTCAAGTAAAAGTAAAGAGTAGCTCATTTAAATTTTACTTTTTTTTTTAACATCATGAGGTGAGGATTCTAGTGTAATTCCAAAAGGACAAGGAGATATTCATCTCAAACTATTTGTCATCTAAACACTACAGTCCATGATTTGGTAAACGATTAGCTATGCAATTTATAAAATTAGGGAAATAAATGCAGAATTCAAATTCAGACCGTGAACACGGTAGTTTTCGGGTTGCGACTTTTTTTTCTTCCTACTTGCATTATTTTTATTTATTTAGTTTTGTACTCTGCTTTTGTAATCTGATATGATTTAAAATGTAGCGAACTACAATACTTCAAACAAAACATATTTACATAAAAGTTAAACTACAGATTGAAAAAAACTACTTTAAAAAGTAAAAGTACACACAAAACTTAATTACAGTAACGCTAGGAAATGTAATCTGGTTCTTTAGCCGCTTCTTTTATAAGTTTCTAACCCTTTTCCAGACGACGCCGTCTCACTGACGTCCTCCAGCGTGCACGATCTCAACGACGAGGGTGAGGATGAAGATCTGCTGGTCGCCGCATCTCACCTGAACAAAGACCTTCCTGGCATCAGTGACGGAAAAGAGCCGCGGGACGATGACGGACAGGAAGCGAGAGAGGAAGAAAGAGTCTCTCAAACCAAGCGCCCGTCTCTGGAAGCTCTGCTTGGGCCGCTGCCAACCGCCGCCAGCCTCGGCCTGTCCGACTCCATCCATAAGTGCGTGGGAGAGGAGAAGGAGAATGAGAACGGTGAGGAGTCGCGTCTCAGCAGTTTTTCTTAGTTTTTCTCAGTTGCTTTGGAGCATTTCTTAAATCATCCTTAATATTTGCGAACCAGTAAAAGCATTTCTCAAAACACTTTGTACAAACAGCACAATACAATGGATTTATTGAAATAGCCTGAACTTTTCTCAAAATCCTTAGTTCATCTCAGTATTTGTGTTAATAAACATCTCATTGCCATCAGAATCCTTTTGTCATTGTTAACCAGTATGACGACGCGCGGTTTCAGTATTTCCTGATGTAAACTACGGTTTGGATTACAGTAATTGAAAATGCACAAGGCTGAATTTCTTCAGTACGACATCAATTCATTTTCAACTGCACAAATGTACACATTACTGTATATGAATATTGATTGCAGGAGACTGGACAGGATTCACACTTTAACTGTATTAGTGTCCAGTCATTTCCTGGTTGTTCACCCATTTTCAGAAATTATAATTCTGTGTTTTGCCCTGTCTCTATTTAGAATTCACCTTTGACCCATTTTAGAAAACTACTGGATTATTGGTGACATACACTCGCCTTCATGAGTTACATTCAAGATTTATCTGCACAGTTTATCAATTCAAGACACATTTACGAAAATAAGATAGAATAAATAGAAATTGAAGCTTAACAGATGATTACAACTGGTTTAATCATTTTGTAATCAATGATTTATGCAATTAACTGATGCCGAAATGTTCTGGGGATTAAAGCTGTTCAGGTGAGAACCAGTAGAACATATTTTGAGCAACATGACATAAACAATTGATAAAGTAGGAAGCAGCATAAAATTGTACAAAATCGATTAAATAAATGTACCGGAGCATTCACGGTTTGTTTAAAGCAACGAGAAATGCTTTTAAGATGTGCACAGATATGATGTGGGGTTAAACAAGTTGTTTTGAGAATTTCTTTTCTGATCTGAGAAGTGCTCCAACTGTAATAAAAAGCCGATCATGATTTTTGCCAGTCAGTATTGCAGTATTCCATTACAAATAGCTGATTGGCTCTTATGGTGCTTTCGAATGTAACTCATGGGTGCAGTATGCTGAGGATAAGCTAGTTTATCCTCAGCATATATAAAGCATATACCAAAGCATATATAAAAAAAAATATATATTTATATGTGGAAAACAGAATGGCACAGTGATAGTGAAATGCCAATAAAAGTGGCAGGAACATCAACATTTTCCAGTGGATTTGATGTGTTATGTTGTGTAATTACAATCAGCGCCATCGAAGAGCAGAACATATATAATGTAAAAAAAAAAAGCTTTCTATGCCACATGCAGTTGTATATATTGAATACATTTTTGTATTGATTATGAACAAGTAATAGATGATTTTTTGGATTAGACTGTAAACCTCACAGATTAGCGCATGGTGTGTGTGCAGGCAGCTACTCCTGTGAGCGGTTATAGAGGCGGAGCTGGCTTTCTGATTGGCCGTGCGTGACTGTTATCAGGGTTTTTTATTGGCTGTATGGTTTGCTGTGTCTTTCATTAACCCCTGTGCTCTTTGAAGCAGTTAGTGCATGCAGCATGCTGTCATTACTGCCTCCTCTCTTTCATCCACCCACCTTGTGTGTGTGTGTGTGTGTGTGTGTGTGTGTGTGTGTGTGTGTGTGTGTGGTTAGCATAGGATGGGGCCGCCCACAGCAAACTCATTACTCTTGTTAAAAGGGTGGATTGCTGCGTGCTTTCAGTCCGATTAGAACCGCAGCGATCGTCCATCAATGCGTCAGCTGGGGCAGAGCGGAAAATCAGAAAAACAGGCAGATGTTTCAATCCGATCTCAAGATTCGCATCTCTGAGGCGTCCAGTGGAGATTTTTTATATCATTTTTTTATAAGAATTCATCAGAAATTGTTTATTTAAAATGATTGTGTGAATCCGCTCGGCTCCTCATGACTTCCTGACATGAAACTGAAAAAGGTCTGAACAGAAGCGAAATCTGGCTTAGTTTAAATGAGCTTTCCTTCGCTGAACAGAATGATAGGACTGTCCTGAAGCCCTGAAACGCCAACCTTTTTATGCTTTATTCTATACTATTTAATTTTATTTTGATTTTCTCAATGGACATTGTTGCAAAGCAGCTTTATAAAAATATAAGTATTATGATATAAAAAAGTCAATACAAGTGAATTATGTGTATTTAACCCTGATGAGCAAGCCTGTGGACTGTGGCAAGGAAAAACCTTCTTAGATTTTCTGAGGAACAAATCTTGTGAGGAACCAGACTCAAAAAGGGACACCCCTCATCCTTATCTAGAAGATATCAAAAGTGTGATTATAATTTATTAAAACGTTACAAACACTGGAGAGTGAGAAAGATCATGAGTAACGAAGTGTGTGATTGAGTAGTGTCCTTTCCACAGTCTTCTACAGTCAGTTAGAGTTGTGGAGCCTGAAACTCCTGAGCAACTTCTAAATTAGCTTAACATCTGAGATGTTTATAGATTCAACACCAACTCCTCCATGCCAGAGCCTTTATATGTTCAATATCTCGGTTATCTGTACACACCTACACGTGAGAGCAAAAATATATTTCCAGGGTGAGATAAACACACGCCTTATATTTATTTATTTGTGTGTGTGTGTGTGTGTGTGTGTGTGTGTGTGTGTGTCTGAAATGTATTTTAAAAAATCTGTAGTCTCTAAAATGGAAACAGAGTGAAGAAATTTATAGAAGGTTGGAGAGCAAAGGGCATTGTAGTCTATTTTTTGTGTGTGTGTCCGTGTTCAAACCTTTCAGAGTACATTAGTTAGTATTTTCTCTCCAACTTTTTAGAGATCATTATTTAAAGCCACGCTATCCCTCCATACACGGGGGTGTGTGTGTGTGTGTGTGTGTGTGTCTCTGTGTGTCTCTGTGTCTGGGTAGATCAATCACAGTGGGTTTGTGGTTAGGCAGCTCGGTGGATCCTGGGTGGTATTTAAAACTCTGAGCCGTCAGATTGATCTGGTGTGTTTAGTGTGTGTGTGTATGTGTGTGTGTGTGTGTGTGTGGACAGAGGTAAGATGAGGGCATGTCATAAGGGCACAACCTTCAGGGATATTTTAGGGAACTTTTATTTTATTGATCTTCAGTGGAATATAAAGAGAGAAATACACACACGCAATCGGACATTTTTATAATCTGGGATTTAAAATTTTTCGAGTTGGAGTTTAAAGAAGCGGGGGTATATATATATTTTTTTTTCTTTAACAAAGTACAAAGCAGCCCATAGTTTGAGGCCAGTCTAGTCTGATCTGATCTAACCCAATATTATTTAACCAATGTGACCTGACATGATCTGATCTAACCTGATTTTTCCTCATCTGATCTAATCAGATTGAATCTGATTTGCCCTTATCTGAATACTCTTTGTTGATCAGACAGAAGCAGCGAATAAAGTGATATAAATGTTTGTTGATCCAACAGAAAAAAATAAGGATATAATTTATTAACAAATAGAAACAGACTGCATCTCAATCACACGCATCTGTAAAGGTAACACACACACACACACACACACACACACACACACACACACACACAGAGCACAAGGGTGACTGCCATCTGGCCTTTTTAAACACGAAGCACAAACATCTGCTCACAACCGATTGACAATCAATACACACAATGAATGTCATCCACTGTTCCTCCTCCTGTCTCTCTGTCTGTCTCACTCCCTCTGTCTGTCTGTCATCCTTCTCTCTCTTTCTGTCTCTAGCTCTGTCTGTCTCTCTGTCTAATGGTCTTTCTTGCTTGGTCTGTTTTGCCCTCTGTCGTCTTTTCTGTCTCTCCCACTTTGTATCTCCCTGTGTCTGTCTCTGTTTGTTTGTCTGTAGGTGTCTTTCCTACCTCTTATACTCTCTAATTCTCTCTCTCTCTTTGGACAGATGGACATAGTTTTATTAGCATCATGAGGGGGTCAAGTCACTAATTACACACACTCCATTACACACACACACACACACACACACACACACAGTGCCACCCCTGCTACACATATTCAACCACTAAAATATTTCAGATGAGAAGCCAAATGAATCGAGAGAGAAAGACAGAGAGGAAGGATGATTGTAAAAGAGCAGAGAGCAGTCAGAGCAGAGAGATGGAGACAGACAGAGTGTTGGGAGAAGGAAGAACAAAAAAAAAGAAACAAAATAATTGAGGGAAAGAATAAAAAAGAAAAAAGAAAAGAGAACAGGTCAGAGAGAAAAAGTATTAAAAAGGTTTAAGTAAGTATTAAAAAACATAAAAATGTGTGTGTGTGAGAGATGCCATCATCTCATTGCCTCTTGTTGCTGATCAAAAAGCGACATGAGAGCAAACAGGAAAGTGTGACCATCTGTCTACACAAACACACACACACACACACACACACACACACACTGCTCTTGTTCATTGTTTGTGCTGTCCGCCTCCTGAAGGAATTACATCACATTACACAACACACTGCTAGAGTTTCATGCACGTGTGTGCTCTTACACACACACACACACACACACACACACACACACACACACAAAGGAGCTTTCCAGGCTTTCTGCATTCCAACTAAGAAGCTGTTTGACTTTAAAAGGGACGAGAGACAAAGCAGGGTGTGGTCATGCTGGGATGGAGTGAACCCTGAACTATGGAGTGTGTGTGTGTGTGTGTGTGTGTGTGTGTGTGTGAGAACATATACTCTGATAACTGATCATTAAATCACACTTTCTTTGTTTTGCCTCTTTTTTTTTTTTTTATACATTATTGTGTGTGTGTGTGTGTGTGTGTGTGTGTGCGTTAAAGCAGTAGGCTCTTCTTCCCCCCTCCAGGCTAAGCACTCTAGATGTGCAGCATATTGCGGAAACTGTTCTATATTCGTCTCACTGGACTCATCTTTTCTTCCTTGCTGTTCGATTTGCTCAGGGCAGTGCAGAGGGTATGAGCAGGTGTGTGTGTGTGGGCGTGAGGGGTTTCCCACGGGAGGCTGCAGGGGTCAGAGAGAGTCTGCTGTTAATCGGGACCTCTGCTTATTTCACATCTGAAAGATTCTTACTCTCTCTGTGTGTGTTTATTTTAAACTCCATGGTCAGGTCAACATATTGTCTGGATCTAGATTTTTTAGATTCTTTTGTTTGGTTTGGGATTAGCATGGATCTTGCCTACTGTTGGGATATAAAGCAAGTATATTAACACATTTAGCACATTACCACTTTAATAAATAATCAAATAAACTGCAGGGTTTATATTCAACATTTGTGTGTGTGTGTGTATGTATGTACGTGTGTGTGTGTGTTTGTATAATATATATACACAGTGAGGAAAATAAGTATTTGGACACCCTGCTATTTTGCAAGTTCTCCCACTTAGAAATCATGGAGGGGTCTGAAATTGTCATCGTAGGTGCATGTCCACTGTGAGACACATTATCTAAAAAATAATTAAAAAAAAACAGAAATCACAATATGATTTTTAAACTATTTATTTGTATGATACAGCTGCAAATAAGTATTTGAACACCTGTCTATCAGCTAGAATTCTGACCCTCAAAGACCTGTTAGTCTGCCTTTAAAATGTTCACCTCCACTACATTTATTATCCTAAATTAGATGCACCTGTTTGAGGTCGTTAGCTGCATAAAGACACCTGTCCACCCCATACAATCAGTAAGAATCCAACTACTAACATGGCCAAGACCAAAGAGCTGTCTAAAGACACTAGAGACAAAATTGTACACCTCCACAAGGCTGGAAAGGGCTACGGGGAAATTGCCAAGCAGCTTGGTGAAAAAAGGTCCACTGTTGGAGCGATTATTAAAAAATGAAAGTAGCTAAACATGACTGTCAATCTCCCTCAGACTGGGGCTCCATGCAAGAGCTCACCTTGTGGGGTCTCAATGATTCTAAGGAAGGTGAGAAATCGGCCCAGAACTACACGGGAGGAGCTGGTCAATGACCTGAAAAGAGGTGGGACCACCGTTTCCAAGGTTACTGTTGGTAATACACTAAGACGTCATGGTTTAAAATCATGCATGGCAAGGAAGGTTCCCCTGCTTAAACCAGC
>MU565024.1:6443662-6458662 GCA_024362625.1 Silurus asotus | reverse complement strand
TCACTTGGATAAATGAGGAAAGTATTTCACTACTGTGGTGTCAAATAGTAAAGTCTCTTTCTCAGAATGTTAGAACGATTTTGTGGATTTATTCGGTGTGACTCGGAACTCGAACGTCAATAAACTCTGAACTGAGAACAGTTCCAGTACCACAGGTTCACATACCAGTTCTGTTCAACAGCTGTTTCTATTCATCATCTGATTTTACTTCAGGTGGTTAAAAATTATCTTTGCATTAACTGTTAAAGCTGAGAGGTGTGTGTGTGTGTGTGTGTGTGTGTGTGTGTGTGTGTGTGTGTGTGTGTGCGCGAGAGAAAGAAAGACACTTGCTAACTTGTTTAGCACCTAACAACTTTCTTGGCTTCAGTCTCGCTCTACCAAATGCTTCTATCCTTCCCAGATTGCACTGCAGATTGAATAAAGGCCCGCTGAGTGTGTGAGTGTGTGAAAAAGCTAAGAGTAAGCTGTGTGTGTGAATGTGTGTTAGAGAGAGAGGCATGTTTTCGAGAATGTGTGAGACTCCTAATGAGTCAATAGACATACATCAGACTTCCTGGGAGTGTGATGCATCTGCTGGAAAGCTGTGTGTGTGTGTGTGTGTGTGTCTGAGTGAGAGAGAGAGAAAGAGAGAATAAAGGGGCAAATCCCAGAGAGATTTGAAACCCTCCTCTGCTCTCGCCGTCTGATTAAATCCCGAATTTATCACACACATTCGCGTAACTTCGAGTCTGCGGAATAATAATTAGCTCGTTAGCTCGGTGTGCTAAAAAACATACAGCGAAGAAACCAAATGGCATGAGCATTAATTCTATATCGGCTCATTAGCATGTGTTTACTCAGTAAAGTATTATTTGTTTACTCCTTAGTCTGTCAGTTTCTCTTTGAGGAAAAAAAACAACAGAGCATAATTATAATTAGGGATTAAAAGATGAAAGTGATGCTGGTGCTGCAACTTTACATTAAAGGGGGAGTGCAGACTGAAATATAACTTGCACACAGCTTAAGGAGGTGTAATCTAAGTGTGTGTGTGTGTGTGTGTGTGTGTGTGTGTGTGTGCGTGCTTGCTCAAGGTTACGGCCGCTGATCTCGGCTCAGCCTGCTAAGAAGCCTCTCCTGGATCAGGTGTGTTTTTTTGGCTCCTCCCTCTGCCACTCTTTAAATACTCTTCTCCTCCTGACCTCAGATCAGACTTATTCATGTTATAGAGCTCTAGTGTTTTATATACAGCTGTATAAAATATTATACTGATCTCATATCTGTTTTCATTTTTTTTCAATGCAACCTGTAAAATGTGCATTAAGTTTATAGGAAGGTAAAAATGTAAAGAAAAGAAGGAGGACGTCGGTCACGTGCATCTCTAATCCCTTAGGAATTCTGATCGTGTTTGATGCTGTGTTGCCGGTTTATATTCGATGTTTGCTTGCCTGCTCTGTAGCTGGTGTCCGAGGCGCCGGACGCCCCTGCTGTGGTTACCCACAATGCCGTGGTGGTGGAGAGCGGGCCCGTGGCATATGAAGACCTTGGAGAGGAGGAGGACGAGGAAGAAGAGGAGCAGTGCGTCAGTGCCATGGAGCTCATGGGAGGAGGCGGTCAGTTACACTTTACTCGTACCACAATAAAGCTTCCTTACACTTTGGGCCTCTTTTCAGGATTATGACTTACTGTTGTTTTTTTTTTGCCAGATTACGGCTATGATTTTGACGACGAAGATTGATGAAGAGAGGAACGGGTGTGTGAGCAAGATGGACTGCTAAAGACACAAAGCTGCTGACACACACACAGACAAATCCCTGTGTGTGTGTGTGTGTGTGTGTGTGTATGAGATAATGACTAAAAAGAGTGTTTAAAATGACAGCCTTACAACATTATATAAAGTGGTGTGTGTGTGTGTGTGTGTGTGTGTGTGTGTGTGTGTGTGTGTGTACTAATCCAAAACTTTTCAATTTCAGTTCACGGCAGGTTTAAATTGTTGTTTTTTTTAATGGTTATTTAGTGAGATTGTGAATATTCCTTTGCTCAGGTGCTCTGACTGACTCCATGAGGATGATTATCGCAGTTTAGTTCTGTGTTTGATTTAACTCGCTCTGTGATTATTTATTTTTTCACAGTCTTGCCTCTGCTTAGTCAGCGATGACGAAACACCTCCGGATTGCAATAAAAAAGAAAAGTAACTTTAAACGTGTAGAGAATGTGCATCATATTTATATCATCTTTTATATAATCTTTAAAAATGGGAAAAGGTTTTCTAGAGGAATCCGGACACTCTTTAAGAGCGATGGAGCGAAATAGACTTTGTATTATGGGGGGATTATCATATAAAGATCATATAAAGAATTACAGATTATCATATATAAGAGCTTGGTGCTGAATCATTCGTTGAGAAATGGTTTGAATACATTTCGTTGCCATTTGAATTAGCTAATCTTATAAGTAAAAAAAAAAGGTGTTTTGTATAGTATTGTTGCTATGGTTACGTCTCTGATCTCACGCTGTTGTCTCGAAATAATTTTCTTTCTTTGTTTTTAGTCCTGCAATAACTACAATTATTACAGGAACCGGATAAAAAAAAGCGGGTGTTTATGAAACCCACACAGCTTTATGTGGAATATTGTCATGTGATTAATTCCACATCTGACCTTCCTGACTCCTTCTGCCCCAGACGTTCTTCTGCTTTTCCCTGACTGAGATATAAAGCCTCTGTGCTGATCCTGCACATGCTGAGGTGTTACACTTACATGACTAGCCTGTGGACAATATTGCATGTAATTAAAGTGATCATAATGAGTCTGTACGAATGTAAAAAGTGAAAATGACAAACTGCTGGCTGTACTGTATCTGATCAGTGTGTCATATTTGTATTTATTACAAAAGCCACATAGACATTTGTTAAACACTTTGTATTTGCATTGCTATTGTTTCACACACTATTGATTGAAACACCAACATGCATGATTATTTTTCTTTTACACCACCCCAGGGGGTCTATGCTCCGTTATCCTGATACTGTGCGCATCATATGTTCATATTGAGCTTTGGGACGTGACATCATGATACTTTTTTTAGCGGAGTCTTGCTCTGCTCACTTTGCGCCCTCTAGCGCTCATTACCGGTAATCGCACTACCTGCATACACAGTCATTTCCTTAAATATAAGCAAATATATCTATTTTTTTTCTCTCTGTGATTTTTATAAATCACATGTAAGAATATTCAGCCTGATGTTTTTACTCCTCTTTAAGCTTTAAACTGATTTTTATTTTATTAGTAGATAATATTTCCTTCTTTCTAGAACTGAATGCTTGTAAAGAAAATACATTTAAATATCTATTTAAGACATTTACACTCACTAGGATAATTTATTTTGCACTTTTTTTATATATATATTTTTTTTTTCAGTTTACTGGTGCTAATTGATAGGACAGAGTTTATAGAATGCACCATTAATAAAGATGAGACAAATTGTTCTTGTACAGTGCTTGTCATAATTTTGAGCAAAACATGCATGTTTCTTTTGTTTCTATGCAATAAATGGTACGATGATTTACTTTGACCAAACAAATATATACTGTAAATGTTCCACTTTGTTACTTTGTTTTCTTTGTCATTAACTGGAGATTATTTTCTTGTGATTCAGTTCATCCCAAAGCAGTTCATTAGGATTTAGTTGCAGTTACTGGGCAGGTCATTCCATGAGAAATAACACTTCAGACGACTTTAAACTCTTATTGCCATTTACAGAGCTTGGACGTATTTGTCGCTTCGGCTCATCATCTTCTACGGTGAAGTCGATTTCAATGAGCTGCATTCCAAATGGAATTACATGGTGCTGAAGTATGGAATGGGAATGTTAGTTCAGGATTCCTTTTACCTGGAATACCTCTCCAATGTTCCCTGCTCCAAAACAACCCCAAACCATTAAGATTTCACCACCATGTTTGACTGTGGTGGTGAGACAGTCCGCTAACATCTTCTCTCCTGTTCTCCATCTAACATATGTTCTTCTCATCTGCACATTTTCTTCCAGTCATTCACTGTGCAGTTGCATAGAAAACAAAAGGTTTCTCAAGAACCATTCAATAAATATAATGTGATCATAAGCATAAAGTCTGTAAATTTAAGACTGAATTTCAATTATACAGTGTTGACAAAATTCTAAAATTTATGTTTTTCTCATCGTTTAGTTAAATGCTGAGATTTTTTTTTTCTGTAGTTCTTGAAAATGGCCACTAGGGGGTGACTTCTTATGAAAGAAACGTTTAACGTCTTCACAAATATAATGTTTAAATATTACACACACCGGGGGGGGGTCCAGAAACATTTTTGTCAAGTGTCTGTCATACAGATCTTTTTGATGGAACTGTCGCTGTAACAGCAATAACGTATTAGAGATGAGCGTAAAAATACAAACCTGTAAACTGCAGCTACAGTGCTGTCAGAGCTGCTGTTATAGGAAACTAATCAACACCTCCTGACCAATCAGAATCCAGAATTATTCACTGGTGTAGGAGTGATGATTTTCCTTTGTCTGTGGTCTTGAGTCTGTTTGACCTGAAGAGAACACAGATTACTAGAGCCCCTTTAATATTCACTAACGTGTGTGTGTGTTTGTGTGTGTGTGTGTGTGTGTGTGAAAGCCACTTTCTCCTGTATACTTACTGTGTAACACGTTGTTAGTGTAGAAACACCTTTTTAGTCTTATGCATTAATATGCACACTCACTGCTTTTATAAACGTCATAAACAGATTTTCTTTTTTTCATTAGACTACATGCTCCTTACATTTCTACATTCCTTTTTCATGATCATTTTCTTATAAACTCTGTGTGTGTGTGTGTGTGTGTGTGTGTGTGAAGAAGCATGTGAGTACTTGTAGATATTTTGTGGTGTGCAGATTTAATATGACGTTGTAGAGAAGGTCCACATACTGTAGACTCAGAATGTGATGCTCCTCACTGTAATAACCTGGTGGTTGCTTAGTGGTTAAGTCATGAGCTCAAATCTCAGTCACACCAAGCTGCCACTCCTGTGCCCCTGAGCAAGGCCCTTAACCCCATAGCTGCTCAGTTGTATGAATGAGATAAATGTCAGTCGCTCTGGATGAGGGCGTCTGCCAAATGCTGTAAATATATAATAAAATACATCCCTGTACTGTTAGATTCCTTCTGAAATTTTCTCGCACTCTAGAACGCTGAAGCTGTAATGAGCCTTAAGTGTTGATCTGGTGTCCAAAAACATTTGACTCTATATTTGATTGTACCTTATTTGTTGTTTTGTGGGTGTGTGTATTTACAGTATATACATTTAAATTAGTCTCTCAGGGCTGATGCTGACCTCAGACTCCCACCTCAGACTAGCATAATTACTGTAATATCACATCCAGCGAATAACCTCAAGTTCTTATTTACATACAAATTTGTTACTTTATATCAGCTTTATATAAGCTTTTCCTGGCAGCTGTTGAATATTGGACTCTGGTCAGAGGGTGTTGATTAGTTTTTCTGTAACAGCAGATCTAACAGATTACAGGTGTGCCTATATTAATGTGTTATTGTTACCACAGCAACAGCTTTCTTTAAAAAAAAAAAAAGCAGAAAAATATATGTTTATGTTAACATTTTGGAAGGAATTTCTAGTGCCAAGCTAGTACCTTTTTTTGGCATGATAAGCACACGTGTGTGTGTTTGTGTGTGTGGTTGTAGTAAGAAAGCTGCTTAGTAGAAAAATAATAAAACACTCCAGAAGCTGAACTGATCAACCAGTTCAGGAAAAAATTGAAGGTGAATGAATAAATGAACAAGTGAGTGAATAAACAGTAATAATTGTTACTGTATACTTGATACTCTGATGACAGAAATGGTCTCAAATGAGGACAAAAACTTTGGAATCACTTTCACTCCACGGTCGTTGTCTGACCCTCTACACACTGATTAAAATCTCCACAGACATCCTCACTGAGAAGTTTCTCCACCTCAATAACTTCTGATTAATTCATGAGAAGAATTCAGAGCAGGACGTCTAAACAGAAGAATGTAGCGTGGTGTTATTCCTATACGTTACCAGGACTAGCCTAGTGTTAGTGTCTCAAAAGACAATTCGGTGTGTAATCAATCACTGGCGAGTGTGTTTTCCCCTCGGTGGTGCATCTGAAGCTCTGAAACCCAATCCACCGTAAACACACGGAGACATGAAGACAAACAGTTCAGCTCAACCATCAAAGCAGCTGTACCTCATTCGATGACCCAGAGACTGCTGTCCATCAAAACCACAAGAGTTTTACTGCTTGTGGGTTTTTTGTTGTTGTTTATTTGTTGTCTCGCTCTCACTTTCCTGCTGCTCGATAAAGATCATGGCAGAATCCTGCATTTGGCACAAGAGACTTATTGAACATGTAGAGGCCGAACCTTTCTTTCGCTCGTATTGCGTTATCAAAAGCAGAATCTTCACTGTGTAGAACCACTCTCGCACGTTTTCTCTCTCACACACACTCACAGTGTGTGAAATGTTCTGGATTAGAAAGATATTATTCAGTTTTGGTAACGTGACACGTCGGTTTGGGTTTTTAATACCTGGATGGTTGGATGGTTTCGGACAGACAAATCCTGACATTAGAAAAACATTCGCATTCAAGTTTCAACATTCACATGGCGCCTGAGAAAAGCTTTAGAGGTGTGTGTGTGTGTGTGTGTGTGTGTGTGTGTGTGTGTGTGTGTGTTGGGGGGTGTTTTTAAATCCTGCACCTGTTTGTACCTGCTTGTGAAGGTTTCGATTGAACTTGTGTGGTTCCGTTTCCTAAAATATACAAACAAAAACTTTTCATCAAGCCACAACTAAAGATAGATGACAAATACATTGAGAAATGTAATATACGTCATACAGCATTGATGTTTTGACATGTTAATGAACCTGGTCTTGATATCTGGTACTCGCATCTACTTCTACACCAGAACCGTCCAGAAAAAAACCTTGTTCGATGAGAGAGAACAGAGCTGAATGAAAGGCAACTCAATTAACCACTCCTTACAACCAACCTGAGCAGAAAGGAGGTGGATGAGTTACAACAGCAAACTGCATTTGGAAGTTGCAGAAGGTTATCTGATTTTCAGCTGAAGCTTTAAAGTATTTATGGAAGTTATGAATTAAGGAGATGAAAAAGTGTGATATGGTCAGTAGCAGGCCATCAGGGCTTTCTCTGCTGGCCTACAATCAGAATAATTAATACATCAAAATAAAGAAACTGTCAAGAAGTGTCATTTTAGGTTAGAGTTTCTTTTTAATCAGATTTTAGCCGTCACGTCACTTGTTACTGGGGTGGAAGCGAACTAACAGAAGCCCTGCTCAATGAACACTGCGGACCCCTGGAGCTTCAAATCCATGTTGCTCAAAGGCTGTAGCTTCAACCAATCATCTAGCATGCATACAATATTTGATTGTATACAATATAGGATATTTATTCTATTTAACCATCTAGCAGGCGTACTATAACGTCAGCATTTTCACCTCCTTTGTTTGAATGGTCAGAGCACGCACTAGTCGGAGCTCGCAAACCGGATCTGTAGCGAACTGCAGAAACTCAAATATATCTGTATGGATTTAATAACTGTTAACTGCTGACAGGAGGAGGAGAAAATGATTTAAGCGCAGAAATACTTACAAGGACATTTACAAAACTTTCACAAAAAGCTGGACATTGTGAGGAAAGGTCACCAAAACAGTTCTTATGCTTTTTCATTAACCGTTTATACTTTAGCATTTTTGGCCTGTAGAATTTGCGCAAAAAAAAATCCCCAATTTGCCTTTATTTCAAATCCCCAGGAAAAACCCATAATACACAGGAACAAATTTGCAATAACAAATTGATTGTCGAATCCCTGTAATTACAGATCACATCATCTCTCTCTCTCTCTCTCTCTCTCTCTCTCTCTCTCTCTCTCTCCCTCTCTCTCTCTTTATCTCTCTCTCACTCTCAATCTCTCTCTCTCTCTCACACACCCTCATATTTCCTCTCTCTGATACTTGTTTTCTTGATCTTCCTCTCTTGTGTTCTCTCACTCTCTTATTTTCTCTCCTCCTTCTCCTCCTTATCTCCACACTCTTTTTCTTCTTCTTCTTCTCATCTTTAAATAGCAGGAAATGTTTCCTCACTCAAAAAAATGTGTAAAAAAAAAAAAAACAATTGCACAGGAACTCCATCAGGGCCCAAGAAAGTTTCCCCCTCTGACCAGGGTTCCTGCTCGGAAATGCTCTGCAGTCCAAAGCACACTGAGTGCCTGAAGAGTGAAAAACACAGCTGATGTCCAGACACACTGATCCCGCTGCTTGTCTTTTTCTTTTAAAAATGTGAGATAAATTCCCTTATACATCTCTTCTCTCACTCTTTTCATTTAAAAAATCATTTCATTTAAAATCCTAATTTTCTGAAATAAAGGTAAAACTTCCTGCTGACAGAATATGTTCATTTCACTGGTTGGATATTTGAGAATTATTCTGTTGGAAAAAAAACTTTAAAATTCTCACTGACTTGGGGCGAGGCTGGCATTAATATGCTTTACTGCCTTGTTCCAGTAGAATAGGTCTGAGTAATGATGTTAGTAGACTGAGGAATGATGTAATGTGATGTGATGAGAGATGATGATCAGCAGTGTGATTTAGAGACTCGAGATGTGATGGATGTTAAATGTAACCTGCATTAATCCTCTCTGTAACTCTCACATGATCGTGCTCAACTTAAGGTCATTGGCACACACATAGACATACATTGTCCTCAGGGATCACTTACAAAACACAATACAGACTCAGTCTGTGTGTCTCCAGTTATGCTCATGTGCCCGACAGAATATCACAAAATGAGAGAGAGAGAGAGAGAGAGAGAGAGAGAGACTCCACCTAAAGTACCTGTATAACCCTTCAGTATTGAATTATTATTACAGCTGCTAGAACTGATAAGAATTAAACACACACCCAAATCTGCCTCAGCTTATTAAAGCTGTATTTATTTCCAAAGCTCTTGAGCATATAGAATTATAGGTTATAGGTATATTAATAATAATAATTAATGTCTCTATAAACACACACACACACACACACACACACACACACACATATATACATATTATTATTTAGTGATCCCACATTGAAATAGTTTCTTTGCTCATCCCAGTGATGTGTTGAGAAATGTAGCTAGTTTGGCTTATAATATAATAATAATAATATTATGAATATTAAAAATAATTGTAAAAAATAGTTCAGGTATGATAATCATGTAGAAGGATGCACAAAAGGCTAGTAATTAAGATCAATAGAGTGGTTTATTACTGAGCAGTCAAAAACAAAAATGCTGAGTTGATAACTAATTAAAAAAATAATTAATCATAATAAAAAAAGGACTGAATAAAGCTGATTTGCTCCTTCTCATTCCTTGACTGCAAGATATCTTCATTTGATTTGTTTATGTATTATTTTAAAGTTTTTTAATTTACTAGTGAATAGCTAAAACTGATTTGAACTTTGAGCCACTCAACTGATATGTCTGCCCTGACATGGGTTCTGAGTTCTGAGGAAGCTGGGGTCAGAGCACGAGCCATGATACAGTGCCCCCTAGATCACAGAGGGTTAAGGATCTTGCTTAAGCACCCCAAGTGGCAGTTTAGGAATACTGGGGCTTGAACTCTCTACATTCAGATCAGATCAGACCAGAATATCTTTGGATGCAATACCAGGAAATTATTTTTTTCATTTCAATTCAACTGAGACCCAAACCTGTTCCAGCAAGACAATGCCAATGTGCAAAAAGCTCCATGAAGATATGCTTTACATGGGTTGGATTGGAAGATCTTGAATGACCTGCTATAGACTTCTGAGCTCAATTCTATTGAACACTTTCAAGTGTTCAGGTAAAGTTCAATACTGACTGCATCCCAGGCATCCTCACCTCACCTACCACAGTACTTTACTAACACTCTTGTGGCTGAATGAATCTTATACAAATCTCTACAAGTACACTCCAAACACCAGTGGAACATCTTCCCAGAAGAGTAACAGCACATGGGGACTGTGCCAAAAAGGTGATTTATTAGAAAAGCATTAAGCACATACACATCATTGTTACATCATCTGTTACAAAGCAGTGATAAAAAATGTTGCAATAAATTAACAAAAGTTTATTCATTTATTATTTCTTGTGTGAAAGATTTAAAAAAAAAAAAAAACAAAAAAACATTTATTAAAAAAATTATGATAAATGAAATGCAACAGGTGGTGAAGTGGTCTCTCTCTCTCTCTTTCTCTCTTTCTCTCTCTCTCTCTCTCTCTGTCTGTCTTTCTGTCTCATTTTACAAGACACATCAATCACAGTGAGATGTCCAGCTAGATGAGCACCTTTTCAAGTCCCTAATCTCGCACCTTGCCTTTTTTCTTTTCTTTGTTTTTTTTTTTTAAGCACCACTCGTTTGATCCCCAGGCGTCAGGTCATGCTTCAGATCCTCTCCTTCAGTCAATTAGAGAGC
This sequence comes from Silurus asotus, assembly GCA_024362625.1. Taxonomy (NCBI): domain Eukaryota; kingdom Metazoa; phylum Chordata; class Actinopteri; order Siluriformes; family Siluridae; genus Silurus; species Silurus asotus. The sequence continues at coordinate 6,448,162 of MU565024.1, read as the reverse complement.
GCTGAGGGATGAGTATACACCACCTAAAGCTCCTCAAACACATCAGACATTAGGAAGGTCTTTTGGGTGTGGGGAGGTTGTGTGTGTGTATGTGTGTGTGTGTGTGTGTGTGTGTGTGTGTGTGTGTGTGTGTGTGGGTGGGGTGTTGTGGGTGACTGGTGGCTGGGGTAAGAGGTCAAAGGTCAAGTGTGCTCTCTCTCACGGTATTATGACGGTCAAATATGTCATACATAAATAGACTGACAGATTATTTAAAGAATTCTATCACAATTATATGAAGGATTCATGTAGCAAATCGATTGCTTTTAAAATTGTAAGCTTCTCATTTTAACACAGAAAGCAATACCAGCCATTCTGAGAAACTGGTCCTAGCGGTGCACGAGCACAGATTAGCTAATCGCTAGACTCTGTTGTATATACAGTGTATTTAAGAATCGTTTACTTCCCTGCTTCATTTTTTATTACATATTACACATGCTCAAGGTTAAAAAGCCTCCCATGTTTGTTCTGCATTTCCTCAAATTGTGTCGCAAAACCATTTGGAGAGATTTTCTCGACGCAGCTCAGAGAAAGCCACACAATGACTCTGCTTCGAGAAATTTCCTCTCTTTATTCCAACAGAATGGACCGAGTCATAGAACATGATTATCTTTGGCGACGTCACTCTTCTTTTTTTGTAAACAGTGCAACAGGGAGAACACAGATAAACCGGGACTGATAACATGGCTAATTACAACCTTGCACACTCTATCGCCCCTTCTAATCCTGTTAAAGAAATGCTTACACTGTTAGCGATACGAGCGCTCGCCAGCTCTTTTAGCATTTAGCTGAAATGTTCTCACACACACGTTCCCACGTCGCTTTTATCAAGAACCGATAATTTAATGGCTGCTCCGTGTGTTCTGATCTGGACTTTTTTTTTTAAAACATCTTCAAAGAAAGACTGGAAAAATCCACTGGAATATAAAACAACATTTGTGACCTCTGTTTGTTACTGGCCTGAGAACTACTCCGTAGCTATCGTTAAAGACCCAGAATGCATCATGACACAGCATTTTTATTCGTTTGTTGTTAGTAAACAAATGTTTACTGAAAAGATAAGCATAAATACATTAAGCTGATCCAGATACCTCAGGAAATAGATTGTATGTATTACAGTAGGTAGTAAATAAATAAAAAAATAAAATGCTAACTAGAAACAAGTGCTAGCGATTAAAACAAGTGCTGACAAGCAGTGAAGAGAAGCAAAATAAAGATTCTATATTCATGTTATCTGAGATTTTCTTTATTTTAAAAACTTTAAAGAAAAAAAACCCACTATTTTTACCACTGTCTTACACGCCTTTTTTTTGTTTTTTTTCCAACCTGTGTCTGCCTGGACGTGCAAAGATCATAAGGAACATCACTGTGATGGTTCTGGGGACTAATCTGATGCTTTTGCCTTCTCTTTTTCCATCTCCTTCTCCTTCTCCTTCTCTTTACTTCACCCCCCCCCTTTTTTTATCCCTTGTTTTTTTATCCTTTGCTTTTCATCCCAGTTTATGCCAAGAAGCTCCCAAATGCTGTTAAGCCATGTGGGCTTTTTTGTGTGTCCTCTATTTCATGCCTCCATCCTTCTATTGAAACTCTTTCCTCAAATCTTTTTTCTTTGTTCATTCAGCCATCATCCAGTACAAACAGTTTGGGTTTGTAGAATGTGCACCAGGCAAGTGTTGAATTTTTTGACAGTACACTCATGGGGATGATTTCTAAAAGGGAATCACCTCATAGAGCCTGCGGGGGTTTCCTCAGAGGAACAAACCAAGGACTCTAATTAGGGTTTTGAACAGGGCAGTTTGCAAACCTTCCTTTATTTCATCCTTGTATTGTTTGTTAGATTTTATTGATTTATTTTTTACTTTAATCACTTTATTTTTAAACTTATTCCTCATCATATCTTACATCTCTGCCAATAACCCCCTTTTGTCCTCAGCTAGCAAAGGTTCTTTGATTTCTAAAATATCGAGCATGAAACCTTTTTTTAATGGAGGATCTTTACTGTTCCTTCAGAGAGACAAACAAAGTTTCTAGATTTGACCTGTTTTGCATGTTTCCAGCAAAAAATGTATAAGCCATGTGCATACTGAAATTTTGTCCATGTAAAGGGTTTTAGATATTATTGGTGCCCTCCTTCAGAGCAGGCACTGAGTGTTTATTATGCAAGTATGTGAAGCAGGTCATCACTTCCTTCAGCAGTTCAATCAGGTAGCCATCTGTGGTCATTTGTTTTTCAAGAAAATGGGTTTATAGAGGGTTCTTAGCTTCCTCAAAGAGTTTTATTTGGAAACCTTTTTGTAGATAAACACACTATGGTTCTGGGTTCTGGGTTCTTTGTCAAATCTCTTCTGTAGTGTTCCTCAAGGAAGACTGAAGAACTCTATAGAGGGTGTTTGTGGATGTTTTATTAAATAGAAGCGGTCACAGTCAGACTTTAGGATGGAGTGAGAGATAAGGTTGCTGCAGCATGCTAAATTCTTGTGAAAAATAAATGGAGCTGATAAAGTAATGCAGAAAAAAGAGGAGAGGAACTGTGATGTGAAGCACTCTTACATTCTTTGCTTCAAATCTCCAGAAAGGCTTTACCCGGAGCAGTCGAGTATCAGCAGATGGCGCAAACACACACACACACACACACACACACACACACACACACACACACACACACACACACACCCCTTTAGAACTATTTGTAATTTACAGATCATTTATTTCACTTCAAGCATGTCTTCACATTTGTTTCCTGTCTGTGGGAAATCGTTTCCTTTAAATTGTGACACAGTCTTGGGGATGTTCAGGAGGAAGTATAACCTCAGCCATCCATCATAACAGTTGTTTTTGGAATAATAAACAGATTTTAGTCTGTGTGACAGGGATTTCTGACAGACAGGTTGATGGTATATTCTCTTATGTCTTTACATTTCTCGAGGACGTTCTGGTACTAAATGGAAATGTGTTTCAGTCTGAGCAGTAAAAAAAAAAAAAAAAAAAAAAACAACTTGCTTTTATACTGCAGTTATAATGGATATCAGGAGTCAAAAAAAAGAGTTTTACTGACTTTGAAAAAAATGTTGAAGATCGAGCCAGAGTACAGTGCTCAAGCAGTGCTCACCGTGTGCTCCAGGGCTGGGTAGAACTCTGGAGAAAGAAGAAAGAAATGCAAGACAACCACACACACAAATATAAATTGTGGCAGAGATTCAACCACATCTCAGCCTTCCTTAAAAATAGACCTGGCATCCGTGATTACAAACATAGACCCAATACTGATTTTTGTTCACAGAGCAGCGCAAGTCAGGCTCATTTCTGCGAATCTCTACTTGTGCAGTGCAAATTACAAGCCAAAAAATATGGCTAAGTTTGAAACCAATGGAAGCGTGTCAGATGTTTGAAATATGCGTGGATGCCACTTTGCTTTATTTCAGGAAAACGGCCAAAAGCGATGAAAAAAGTTCTGACCAAAAATGTATTGAAAATATTTTGATATTGAATGCTTTACAAATATATATATATATATATATAAATAAAAGTAAGTACATATTATTTGGTTTTAGACTTTCACTAGTTTTACAGTTATTACATCATATTTTACATGAATTAATTTGGAGCTCTGGCTGGTATGAGTTGCAGTTTAACCAGGTTAGTTTGGTAGCAGATAACTGAGTAAATCTTGAATGAGTTTGCATTAGTCCTGCCAGCTAAATTAATTGGTTTTAATTTAATCTCGCAATCACAAGTCGTCTCCTTCATCCTCGTCGCTGATTGGCTGCACAGATACTCTGGTAAGGATCGGGAGGATGTGATTGGCTGGATGAGGTGTCGCTCAAACCCTCCTGTGCTGCGTGAGGGCGCTTGTGCGTGCGTGCGTGTGGGAGAGTGTGCGCGCGCTGGTCACTACACCAACTTTTTTTTTTCAACGACCCGCTTCTGGATTGTACGCGCGCGTGTGTGTATGTGTGTGTGTGTGCATGAGTGTGAGTGTGCGCGCGTGTGTTTTTTTTTCCACCCCAGGACTGGAGGCGCAGAGCGCGCGGCGGCGTGGCGGATGTTCTCATCTCTCAGGAGCGTCTTCTGTACCATGGAGAACCGCGTTCTGCTCTACGCGTCGTTACCGTGAAGCCTCAACGGAGTCATGTGGAGCTGCACGGGCGCTTTCCTGCACTCGGTTTGCATCGTTCTGACGTTCTGGTTTGAGGTGAGAGACGATACTGAGCCGTATTTCTGATCGCGTGCAGGAAAATGTAAATAATAAAAATGGTCAATGAGGACAAACTCATTATGAGATTTTATCTGTATTTCTTCTCGGAGACTGAGTTTATTCATTCACATAGAAATTGAAAATATTAGGATGATCTGATTCGATTTTTTTCTCTTATTAAAGCGATACCGATATTAGAGTTCACTGCTATATATAATATATAATTATAGGCATATCTGTCTGATTTGAGCACCCCCCCCAAACCC
>MU565024.1:6399930-6443632 GCA_024362625.1 Silurus asotus | reverse complement strand
CCCCCCCGCAGGTTGAGCAACAAAAACAGCAAACACAGAAAAAAACTCTCAAAAGTTTTTATTTTGGAGAAAGACATTTTCTCTGCAATCTGATCAAAGCCATGAATAAATCTCAGGAAATCTGATTTTGTTCCTCCTGAATCCGATCAGAAAGTTGTGCAAGGGAAAATCAGACCAAACTTGAGATATTCCTGTACCTGAACATGGGGCTGCGTCTAGTACGATCTCAGGACACATTTGACTCACCGTATTGGATTTCATGTCTAACGTGCCTCACGTGTGAACGTGCCTCACATATGGCGCAGTGAATATGTCATGAATAAATGTCAAATCTTTATCTGATGCAGTGCTTCAGGTCAGTGTTGTCTCAGATACTGACGCTCCTGTGATCGTTCGGTTTTCCTGCAGGTGTGCTGGGGGTCCGGTTACGTGGAGCTGCGTGTGCTCAGCGTGGAGAACTGGAAAGGGGCGCTGGCGAGCGGCGAGTGCTGCGGCGGGGAAAGGGGGGCTAGGCAGGGCCAGGGCGACGACTGCAGCGCTGTGGAGTGCAGAACGTATTTCAGGGCGTGTCTGAAGGAGTACCAGGTGGAGGTCATGACCTCGGGCCCATGCACCTATGGAACAGCGAGCTCGGCCATCGTAGGTGGCAACTCGTTTCAGCTTGAGGGAACTGGGAATAACCGGAACAAAGGCAGCAACATCGGCACTTTAATCATTCCATTCCAGTTTGCCTGGCCGGTAAGTCTGTCTATTATCCATTCAGTCATCCATCCATCTATTCCATCTATCTATCCATCCATCCATCTATTCCATACATCCCTTCATCTATCCATCAATTTCATCTATCCATCCATCCATCCATCCATCCATCCATCCATCCATCTATTTCATACATCCCTTCATCTATCCATTAATCCCATCCATCCATCCATCCATCCATCCATCCATCCATCCATCCATCCATCCATTCATCTATTCCATCCATCCATCCATCCATCCATCCATCAATCAATCAATCTCTTTAGAAACTTTCTGTACTACTACAGAGATAGCTAAAGTACACACATCCTTCACTCAAGTTGAAGTACAGATACTCGTGTTTTAAAAGACTCTGGTGAAAGTTGAAGTATTGACTACACTTTTTAACTCGAGTTAAAGTAAAGAAATTTGGGCTCTGACATGTACTTAAATTAAAAGTAGTCTTTACTACCTGTTTTACTGTCACACTGGTAACTGAACCTCACATTATATATTAATACAGAACAAATTTCTAATGTTGTGACCCAATGAATGTATCCAGGCTAAACAAACATCCATATAGAACACAAGCAGAGAAAGAATGATGATTAGGAATGTCTCTGTTCTCAGTCCTGTCCTTATTGTTAGCTTTGTAAACTAGCCTCCATCTATGGTGTGTAAGAGCCAGGAAATTATACACCAGCGGTAGTTTGAAAAAGTGACGCAATGACAAGAAATCGGTTGATAAGCTGCAAACGGTGTGCAATAAGAAGTTTTCACCAAATAGATTAAAACTAAATCAAGGCACCTGGTTTAAAAATGCAAGCGGCAGAAAGTACAGATATTTGTGTAAAAAAAATGAATAAGCGAAAGTAAAAAGTTGTCCGAAAAATAAATAGTAAAGTACTGATACCAGAAAAATCTACTTAGAAACAGTAACAAAGTATTTGTACTTCCCACCTCTGTACTCCAAGCTATAGTACTTTTACTTGTATAGTAGATGGACTTTTCATCTATGTATAACTGTATCTATCTATCTATCTATCTATCTATCTATCTATCTATCTATCTATCTATCTATCTATCCATCCATCCATCCATCCATCCATCCATCCATCCATCCATCCATCCATCCATCTATGAGCACATTTTGGTTAGGAGTCTGCATATTATTTCTTGGGACTGCAATTTGCCATGATCAGTTTTACAGTGGAGTGAAACTGTAATGATGGTAGTTTGTTGTGTAGTTTAGCGTTAAAGAACAATGTATTAGCTTATCCAAACGGGAAAACTTCTTTTTTGACATTGTGGATCAGCTTTGAGGACATCATTATTATTATGATTACATAAAGAGGTAGTGAAGCGAGTCATGATGATTTGAGCCTCCTATTGTCTGTTGTGAAGTTTTTCCTTCGCATCTTTACCTCTGGTATTGTATGTTCAGGGACTAATTTATGATGCAAACATTTTTTGTCAAGCTGTTTATTTGTGTAAAACTGCTTTGGGAAAATGTATTTTATTGTAAGCGCTATAGAAATTGAACTGAATTTAAATTCAATTAATATTAAAAAACAGCATCACATAATCTGTGTGTAAAATGTAATTAAACAAAAAATTATGAAAAAAGTTATAGGTCATAATGACTCAAAAAGGGAAAAAGACCAAGTCGAAACAATTGGAATGACAGGAAGTGATGTACCAATGACTGCAGTTATACCTGATGTAATAGATTTATTAATTCGTTTGATTTATTTTACGAAAAAAGTATTACATTTAGGTTTATTTTCAAAATTCAGCCCGAGTCCCAACACGCACCCAAACACACACACACACACACATACACACACACACACACACACACACACACACACTGGGAAACCCCTGATATAGATCCCGATAAAGGTAGAGCAAACTAAACGCAGACATTCCTTTGGCACGAAATCTTTGAGCCTCTCTCTCTCTCTTTCTCTCTCTCTCTCTCTCTCTCTCTCTCTCTCTCTTTCTCTTTCACTTGTTCTGTTTCTCTATTACTCTTTCTCTCTCTCTCTTTCTCACATGCTTTCTGTCCCCCTTTTTTTTTATGTGTGAATCATCAGCTTTCGCTTTCAACGCTTAAACTCAATCATCACCAGCTCGGACACCTTACTGCTGTTTCTCTAAAACAGGACTCTCAGCTAGCAGGGGATGGGCTGTGTTTCGGTGCAGACATTCACTAGGGTTCAGTGTATGTAAGAATTAAAGCATGGATGGGCAAAAAACTTGTCTATTGCAGTTAAACTTCCTTCCAGTTGGTGGTGTACAAGTTTGCATGTGACAGAGAACCTATAGAGAAATGAATGAGTGAAATTTTAAATATGAAGCTTTATAGAATTAAATCAGTCAGATTTCATACGCGTCATGATCATGATCAGTCTCGGTTTTTATGTTGTGAATTAAAACAATAATGCACATAAAAACACCACACCATTATCTTATTTAACAGATCAATTACGGAGTTAGCGTAGCTTGCATTTTTCACGTCTTCTCATAGCCAGTTAACATGAACACACGCTATGAAATAAAGTAAATAATCTATTGGGAATTATTTTATACATATTCATAGACAAAAATATATTAAAACGTAAATCAGCATTAACGTAGCGCTATTTATTATTTTTTGTTTTATGTTAAGCTTCAATAATTTCTATTAAAAGGCGAAAATCCTGACAATTGCACATATCGAGGAAGTGAATGAATTAAGGATGAAAGGATTGAAGACATTTGTTAAAGTATGTTGAATAAGCAGAACAGTTGAGTAGAACATATCTTTAGAAAATTTAATATTAAATATAAAACACACACACACACACACACACACACACACACACACACACACACACTTATTTACACAGTATGTATATACCTGTATTACTCAAACTATTTAATTCAGAATTTCTATTTATTAATTGTATTTAATCGATTTAATTTGTTCCAATTAAATCGATTACTCAGTTTAATCAATATAATACAAATGTATATTGCATTTATATATATATATATATATATATATATACACACACACACAGGGCTACATTATACATATATACACATATATTACATATAACACATTACACATATATACATTAGGGCTGTCAATCGATTAATATTGATGAATTGCATGATTATCATGAGTTACTCACAATTAATTGTGACAATCACAAATTTGTATCTGTTTTAAATGCATGTTAAATAAATACTTTTTTTTAATACTAATGGACATGTTGGGTATTGATAGTAAAACATACTTAACATGACATAATATTCTTTTAAATGTTTTAAAGTAATTATGGTGTTTTAAATTAAATAAATCATCAGAACATCACCATGTTTCCACACGGACTGTTTTAATTCCCGGATGTGTGCATCATGGTGGATTTTGGTGCTTGATTTAAGACATGGTGCATCAGTAAAACAAATGTTTAGTAATAAAACAATTTTTCTTTTGGTGTTTATTATTTTTTTGTATATATGAGTAAAGAAAGGACGTTGTAAATAAATGTGTGTTGCTTTTAAGGCTTGAATTTAGCCTCTTTTATAGTTATTTATTTACATGTTTTATAAAAAATGGTCAATCAGAAATTGCGTGCTGCATTAATCATAGAATCAAAATAAAACCAGTGCCGTTAAAATGAATTTGCGTTCATGTGTAATTAATGCATTAATATATACAGTATATATAAATATTTTATAAATATATAATGTCTTGTTATTTATTTATCCAACATAATTTATTTAGCAGCTGTACTAAAAGTAATATTATTTAATCAGAGTAATTATTTATTCTGAGTCAGTAAAAAGGTAAATCAGTATCTGCTCGAGGACAGTTGTGTATTTAGAGTCGTGTTACTCTCACACTTCTGTTAATTTATTTAGCTCTCTGTTCAGTTTATCACAATCATCAGTGTTTAGTTTACTCTGGAGAAGAAATGTCTGAGAGGGTTACTGTCTTAAAATTTAAACACAAACAAAAATCTGAGTAGTGTTTGTAACTCACACGCTTTTTACACGGCTCTCATGCAACTGTGACGCAGCTCTAACATAATTCAAATAGCTCTTACGTAACTTTAACAACTCTTGCATAACTCTCACATAACCCTTGTGCAGCTCTCATGTAACTCTCATCTTACCCTCACACAACTCTCACATCACTCTCACATCACTTTCAAGTAACCCCCGGGCAACTCTCACATAACTCAAATATACTCTGATATAACTCTCGTGCAACTCTCACATAACTCATATAACTATCATATAACTCTCATGTATATATATAATGATATATATAACTTTCATATAACTCTCATGTATCTTTCGCACAACGCTCACATAACTCTCTCATAACCCTCAAACAGCTCTCACGTGTCTTTTGCACAACTCTCACATAACTCTCACGCAACCCTCAAGCAGCTCCCACAAAACTCTCACACAACTCTCACGTATCCCTTACACAGCTCTTATGTAGCTCTAATTCAACTCTCATGTAAATCTTATGGAACCCTCAAACAGCTCTAACACAACTCTTACATAACTCTCAAACAGCTCTCACGTCACTCTCACATAACCCTGGCATAACTCTCATACAGCTCTCACGTCACTCTCACATAACCCTGGCATAACTCTCATACAGCTCTCACATAACTCTCAAATAACCCTAAAATAATTCTCATACAGCTCTCACATAACTCTCACATAACCCTAAAATAATTCTCATACAGCTCTCACATAACTCTCACATAACCCTAAAATAATTCTCATACAGCTCTCACATAACTCTCACATAACCCTGCCATAACTCTCATACAGCTCTCACGTCACTCTCACATAACCCTAACATTTCTCACGTCACTCTCACATAACCCTAAAATAATTCTCATACAGCTCTCACATAACTCTCACATAACCCTAAAATAATTCTCATACAGATCTCACATAACTCTCACATAACCCTGCCATAACTCTCATACAGCTCTCACGTATCTCCCACATAACCCTCACGTAACTCTCATACAGCTCTCTCGTAAATCTTACATAACCCTCAGGTAACTCTCACACAGCTCTCTTGTAACTCTCACATAACTCTCATGTAACTCTCATACAGCTCTCACGTAACTCTCACGCAGCTTTCACCTTACTCTCACATAACCCTCACGTAAATCTCATGCAGCTTTCACATAACTTTTATATGACCCTCATGTAACTTTCACATAACTCTAAGTCAACTCACACGTAACTCTCACATAACCCTCACAAAACCGTCACATAACTCTCACGCAGCTCTCACATAACTCTCACATAACCCTCATGTAATTCTCACATAACCAACATGTACTGTAACTCTCATGTAACTCTCACATAACTCCTATGTAACTCTCATGCAGCTTTCATGTAACTCTCATGTAACTCTCACAATCCTCACATAACCCACATGCAACCCTTTATGAAACTCTCACATAAATTTCTCTTCATGGGTTTTTTCACTCTGCATTTATAGAGTAGAAATGTGAGGAAGCTGAAGTGAAACCAGTACCAAGTGTAGAAGAATTTAGCTGAAACTTAAAGCTCACTGCAAATCAGAGTTTATCAAAACTGATGGCAGGAGAGCGATTACAGCAAATAGAAGCAACAGTGTGATAACCTGGAATTACGATAAGAGAATTCTGAAGATAGGACAATGTTTGGCGCACACTTGTGTGTGTGTGTGTGTGTGTAAGAGAGAAAGAGCGAAGCGAGACTTGACATGTTTACACTGATATATGGGAAAAAGAAGAGAAAGTGAGTGTGTGTGTGTGTGTGTGTGTGTGTGTGTGTGTGTGCCATGTTTTTACTGGATTATTAGAAAAAAACCTGCATAAATGGTGTAAATACATTGCCAGAATCGCAGCAATAACGCACAGGTTTTCATCATCACCATCAATCTTCTCTCACACTTCATGACTGTCATTGAACCTCAGCATAAATTTTAAACCACTGCTTGTAACTTTGACCGCAAAAATAAACACACAAGGGGAGCATAAAAAAAACGTGTTAATCGGCATGGTGACGTTTAAAGGATACGCTGATGAAAGGAGGGAGAAGAGTAACGATGTCTTTACCGAGGGCGCCGATACTTTTAGATCCAACCAAGTGTAATTCTATTTTTTTTTTCATCATTTCAGCTTCGGGGTCAGTGTTGAATTTTATGAGATAATGTGAACATGTCATGGCACACACACACACACACACACACACACACACACACACACACACACACACACACACACACCAGGGGTGTAACGTTGCACTTAAAATGCCTGCTTGGTTTAATAATATATAAAATAATATATATTTCTTTAGATTTCATAAAAATAAATCAGAATTAATGCAATATTTTTTTATTATATTGATTAAAATAATCATTTAAAATAGTAAGCAATTAAATTGGCACAAATTAAGTAAATTAAATACAATTTAATAAATAGAAAAAAATGTATTAAATAGGTTAGATTTTTTGTTAGACAACATTTGGGTCAACAGATGTGTTTACAAGTGTTTGTGTGTTTTACATTGAAAATGTAATTTTCTAAAGATATGATCTTCTTAACTGTTCTACTTATTTTAGAATACTTTAACAAATGCTTTTATTCCTTTCATCCTTCGTTCATTCATGGACCTCGACATGTGCAATGGTCAGGATTTTCTTCTTTTTAGAGAAATTCTTGAAGCGGGAAATAAAACACAAAAGAATCCATAGCACTAGCACTTCTTGGTTAGCGGCTAATGCTAGCACTATGATTTCTTTAGTGTTTTCATGCGTGCGCAAAACAAATTTTATTGCCAGTACGGAGTGAGTACCTGCAGTGGCACTGCGTTAACTTCAATTTCTTTTAATACCCCTGGCGTTGTTTTGTATGTTTTCAAGTTTAATAATAAAAACATGCAATAAGTGCGAGGCGAAGACTAAACAAACTTGCTGTCCGCCACTTAATACGTTCCTGAGGGAACTCCCTTTAACTCTGTTTGGGACTGCATTCAGTACACATGTGCACCCAACTGAAAGCCCTGTACTGAAAAATTCCGTTACGAATTCATGTACCATTAGACCTCTAACACACACACACACACACACACACACACACACACACACACACACACACACTAAACACACATGCACACATGCACATCCTGCATGTGTGCTTGTATGTGTGCATGTGGCTTGACATCATTGATTCAGTGCTGGACAGCTGCCTCTTGATGACAGTACTGAAACAGTAACTCCAAATCGAACTTGCATTGATCTCTGTCAGGTGTGTGCCCACTTGCGCGTGTGGGAGTTTACGTGTGAGATTGATTTATTGCTGTCTTTTTTTAAGATAATCAGCAAAAGAATTGCAACGGTTGTGTGGCAGATTGTGTCTCATGACCTCACAGACACAGGTCTCTGCAAGTAAATCAGGAGAAACCACATAAGTAAGTTATAAGTTATAACAACTCAAACCGATGCTCATGGTGAGAATCAACACTAGATAACTGTATTATATTAGATTCCCGATCAGCAGTGTTGACTGCACCCCAGGCTTTCTCACCCTAAACCTGCAACTGGACTTCTCATGAATACTTGACTCCTGACCCTACACCAGTTACTGACTTCTCATCAGTACTTGACTCCCCTCCGTACACCAGTACTTGACTTCTCACCAGCAGTTGAATTCCTTTCTTACACCAGTACTTGACTCCTCACCAGCACTTGACTCCTCTCTTTACACCAGTACTTGACTCCTCACCAGCACTTGACTCCTCTCCTTACACCAATACTTGACTCCTCAACCTACATCAGTACCTGACTTCTTACACTACTTCAGTATTTGACTCCTCACCTACAACAGTAGCTGAATCTTAAACCTTTACCAATACCTGTCTTCTCACCCTACACTGTACTTGACTTCTCACCAGCTCTTCACTACTTGCCACCAGAGATGGCGGAAAAGTACACATCTATCACTCAAGTCGAAGTACATATACCCATGTTTTAAAAGACTGGTAAAAGTTAAAGTAGTCATTACTACTACCTGTTTTACTTTCACGCTGGTAACTGGACCTTACGTCATATTAATATATTAATTCAAAAGAATTTACTCGTTACCTAATGAATGTATCCAGGCTGAACATCTATCATATAAAACACAAGCAGAGAAAAGAAGATGATGATCATGTGATCAGGAATGTCTATGACTTGTTCATTGTTAGCTTCGTAAACTAGTCTGTAGTGTGTGAGAGATTTATTCCCCACTGTGGGATGAATAAAGGTATATCTTATCTTATCTTATCTTATCTTATCTTATCTTATCTTATGTCACCAAATCGATTAAAATTGAAGTATTGAGCCTGGATTTTTTGAGCCTGAAAATTAATGAGTGAAAGTAAAAAGTTGCCCAAGTAATAAATAAAGTAATGTAAAGTACTAATACAAGAGAAATCTACTTAAGTATAGTCTTTCCATCTCTGCCCAGAAAGAGTTATTATTAACAAATCTTATGGTCATGTGTCTACAAACTTTTGGCCATATAGTGCAGATATAAGACTTGAAGTATGAGTGTCAGAAGTTCATCACCACATGAACAACTCATGTTGTTCTTATGAAGAAAAAAAAACTTCTACTAGTTGAGGAGGTTTGTGTAAACATTTTCAGAACATTTTAAGGGGCTTTGTCTTCCTCCCGCTGTGGTGGTGCGTGAGGTGTGAGTGAGTTAAACTAAGAATCGGCAAGGCGTGTCTGAGCCATGGTTTAGGGAAAGAGTAAGAAAGACCGGAGCGGCAAAAGGAAAACACGAACGAATTCCGGGAAAGAGACAAACTGGTGTTTGTGTGTGTGTGTGTGTGTGTGTTTGTGTGTGTGTGTGTGTGTGTGTGTGTTTTTCCATTTATTTTACTGTTTCTGTTTCTGTTTGGATTAATGATTTGCAAAGTATCACCATCACATTACACAAACTTTTAGACGCCCACATTATGTAGCGATCCGGACTGTTAAAAAAACACAGATGTTTTACACCATATACACCATAAGGCCAAATGTTTGTGGACACCTGACCAAAAATAAAACGTAGGCATCGGGTTGTGTGTGTATGTGCAGGTTTATTTGGAAAAAGAAAATACACCTACCAAACACAAATCTAGAATTTGTGAATGTCTAAAATGTGTATCTAAAATCTGATACACGTAGGTAAAACATCGGGTTTTGTTAACATCATTAGCTAGGTAGCTAGGAGTGAAACTTTACAAAGAGTGTGAATTATTTATATGGTTAGTTATACAGTATAAAATAAAACGTGACACAATTATGTGACACTAGAGTTAAGGACTGAACCAGCAGTCCAGGGGATGGAGCCATGCCTAATCTGATACCTCTTCAACCATTTTGGAGACCCGGGTTGAAGAGTCGGATCAGACCCTTTTCCATATACATCACGTGTTTTTATTTAATTTTATTCAGTTGAATTTGTGTCAAATTGATCGATTACTCAATTTAATTGATATAATAAAGTTTATTTCCTAACCGTTATTTATTCAATTTTATTTGTATATATTTGATTTTTTAAATAAAATATTAACATTATTTTATTAATTATTTAACCAGGCAGACATTTTATTTAAAATTGTTTAAAAAGTGTAAAATATTAATGTTCACAAATGTTAATAATAAATGCGAATAAAAAAAAACGTCAAACATATTATTGTTTAAAACATACAAATAAAACATTTTATGTTTACGAAGTGAACCCTGACTTAAAAACTAACGTATGTACCAAACCATGAATTTTGTATGCCATTACACCCCTACCCCACACGCTGATCAATGAGAGTGCTGGGATGAGCATCTTTCTCGCCTTGTGAGGTGCCTCACTCTTGCTAGCGGTTGACGGAGTAAAGTTGTCTCAGTGTTAGTGTGTATTTTGTTTGTGTCAAACGGTTTCAAACAGCAATTTTAGTTATAAAAGCATGTCTTAAAAGCGCCCAAGTAGGTCTCCTGCTGGTAGTGAAAAAAAGAAGAGGAAAGTCATCAGTTTGGAGCAGAAAACGAAATGTATAAATCAGCGTGAAGCAGGAAAGACTGTCCCAGTCGTAGTGTCATCTTCGACTTACGATATTTTTGACTTACGATGGAGTCATCGTATAACGTATCTCCATTGTAAGTAGAAGACTACCTGTGTGTAGACATCACTTGAATCACTTTCTGCTTTTCAAGATGGCGGATTCTATAACAGTGTTTGGTTAAATAATTCATGCTTACAGATTACAGTTTGGACAGACACCTAAAGCTTGCTGTTCCGATATTAAGAACCCGACCTCCTTTTCTCTTGCTCACACTCACATTTAGACACACACACACACACACACACACACACACACACACACTCACACACACAACACACACTCACTCACTCACTCACTCACTCACTCACTCACTCACTCACTCACTCACTCACTCACTGACACATACTGTTTCTCAGTGATCATCTGGTTTATTACTGAGCTAATCAGTCACCATAGCGTGGGAAGCAGCTTATTCTCATATTCACACTGTTATGATTCACACACACACACACACACACACACAGACACACACACTACACTGTTTGCATATGGGTCTACATGTGCCTTCTTGTGTGTGTGTGTGTGTGTGTGTGTGTGTGTGTGTGTGTGTGTGTGTGTGTGTTTACTTGCTTGATATGGCTGTGTGAGAACCTAAATGTGGTTCTCAGGGCAATATTATTTAAAGTTTGTGTGTGTGTGTGTGTGTGTGTGTGTGTGTGTGTGTGTGTGTGTGTGTGTGTGTGTGTGTGTGTCTGCATGTTCTGACTTTTTTCTTTTTCTCTTTTTACCCCTCTAGAGAGCGTACACACTGATCCTTGAGGCATGGGACTGGGACAACAGCACTGTCATTGCTGACAGTAAGTTTCAAACACACACACACACACACACACACACACACACACACACACACACACACACAAACACACGGTTACATGGTGCTGTAGGAAAATAAGCAAAGACTGGGTTACTGTTAACACCCTAAAGCTCGCAGATAGTGTTTGTGTGTAAAAGAAAGAGATTGTGTGTGTGTGTGTTTGTGTGTGTGTGTGTGTGTGTGTGTGTGTGTGTGTGTGTGTGTGTGTGTGTGTGTGTGTGTGCACATTAACTTGGGGAGAGCATCGTCTAGTTAAGCTATTCATTACCGCCGGTATTTTCCACTGATGTGTGTGTGTTTGTATGTGTGTATGTGTTCGTGACAGCATGGACAGCTGCAATGCAACTGCATGCTGTATACACACTCACACACACACACACGCACACACACACACATATGGGGTCAAGTGTGTGTGCGTGTGTGTGTGTGTGTGTGTGTCTGTGTGTGTGTGTGTGTGTGTGCGTGCGTGTGAGTGTGTGCGTGTGTGTGTTCTTGCATAGCCAACTCGAGTCTTTAACATGAGTTAGTTATCTTATTAAATAGAGAAATGAGTGCGTACTCTATGAAGTAGTGTGTGTCTGTGTGATAAAATAACACCTTAATTTGCCAACACCTTCTGTTTATTACAGAAACGGTTTTTTTTTTATTTATATTTATGTTCAATAAGGTACTTTTCTGTTAAATGTATATAAATGGTCGTTAACATGCGTTGCTAAGGAAACGAGAGTGTGTCCGCAATTTGAAGCTGCACTATTGTCAGGGCTTCTGTTATAGGAAACAAATCGACACCTCTTGTGTGTACAGTCCATCCCAGATAATTTGCGGTTCAGAACTCACGGCTCATAAAAATTCATGGGTTCTCATCTGGAACCTAATTAACAGCAAGTTAAAATTATCTTAAAATTTGCGGGAATCCGCAGCGGGCCGAATGTTCAGGAACGTTAGGAATAACATTTTAAACTGTGCACTTTGTCAAATACTGAACACTATTAGATTTATAAAGTGACATAATGTCAGATGAATTCACTAAGGTACCATAGGGGCTCAGGGGGTCTGTCCAAAATCCGCGGATTTTTGGAACTCGCGGCGGTCTTCGAACGAAACTAGTGGACCACTGTAATTATTGTTTCATCTCAGCAATGTTGCGTTCTTAAATCCGACATGGTCAGGGTCAGTGATTCGACTCCTACATGGTCAGAGTCAGTGATCTGACTCCTACATGGTCAGAGTCAGTGATCCGACTCCTACATGGTCAGAGTCAGTGATCTGACTCCTACATGGTCAGAGTCAGGGATCCGACTCCTACATGGTCAGAGTCAGTGATCCGACTCCCACATGGTCAGAGTCAGTGATCTGACTTCTACGTGGTCAGACTCAGGGATCTGACTTCTACATGGTCAGACTCAGGGATCTGACTTCTACATGGTCAGAGTCAGTGATCTGACTTCTACATGGTCAGAGTCAGTGATCTGACTTCTACATGGTCAGTGTCAGTGATCTGACTTCTACGTGGTCAGACTCAGGGATCTGACTTCTACATGGTCAGAGTCGGTGATCTGACTTCTACATGGTCAGAGTCAGGGATCTGACTTCTACATGGTCAGAGTCAGTGATCCGACTTCTACATGGTCAGAGTCAGTGATCCGACTCCTACATGGTCAAAGTCAGTGACCTTATTTAGTACCTTATTCAAACTGTACTTGAACCTCTTGAAGTGGACCAAGTGAAAGAGGACCAGGTTCTCTTTACATTTACATTTATACTATCGCTGAAAAATGAGAAATCACATCTTATTCTGGTGCATTGACGCACTAATGCAGTCTCAGACCTCATAGTCAGTGATCCGACTCCTACATGGTCAGAGTCAGTGATCCGACTTCTACATGGTTAGAATCAGTGTTTCAACTCCTACATGGTCAGTGTCAGAGATCCGACTCCTACATGGTCAGAATCAGTGATCTGACTCCCACATTGTCAGAGTCAGTGATCTGACTCCTATATGGTTAGAATCAGTAATCCGACTCCTACATGTTCAGAGTCAGTGATCTGACTCCTATATGGTTAGAATCAGTAGTCCGACTCCTACATAGTCAGAGTCAGTGCTTCGTCTCCTACATGGTCAGTGTCTGCTACATGTTAATAGTCAGTGATCTAACTACGACATGGTCGGCGCTGGCGATTTTAACTCCGACATGGTCAGTGCAGGTGTAGGGGCTGATTGTTTTGAAGCAGCTGTTGTGATTTATTTCATATTAATCAGCTTCACTGCTCATACCTGTTGATCATGACCACTCCTGTTTGCGTGTCGAAGAGATTAGCGGGCCTGAAAATACATGCACACACACACACACACACACACACACACACACACACTTACTTTTAGAAATGCACCCCCCCCCCCCCCCCCCCCCCCCCCTCTCTCTCTCCCCCCCCCCCCCCTCCTCTTTTTCTAACTCTCCCCAGCAACAGGCTGTGATTGTCTCCTTCACTTTGGACAGCCACAATGATTGGTCTGTATTTTTATAACTAATTGCTGAAAAATGAATTAGGTGATGAGTGTAATGCCCCTTTCTTTTTTTTTCTTCAAAGTGCAGATAGCAAAGGGAAAGGAAAGCAAAGAGGCGATGACACGCTTGATGGGAAACAGCGCACTAAATCCTTTTTTAGGCTGAAATTAGGACAGTATGCCAAAGCATTTTGTGCTATTTCTCAAATCCTGTGACCATGTAGGGAGAATGTGAGAGTGTGTGTGTGTGTCTGTTAGAGAAAGAGAAAGAGAGAGAGAAAGAGAGATTGATACCAAGAGTGTAAATCAGGGAGTAAATCTGGACAGAGCAAGAACACTGAGAGCCTATAAGAATGTGTAAGATGTGTGATGTAAAGTATAATATAATGATTTCTAATCTGCTGGAGGAGAAAAAGTCTTATATAACCTCAATTCAATCTTCTGTTTCAATAATATATATATATATATATATAAAACCCCTTTTTTTCCTTAAAAGTCTTGAGTACAAAGAATAGCGGCGTTTTCTTATTTAAACTGTACTTGGACCTTTTGAAGTGGACCAAATTATAAAGGACCATGTTCTCTTTACATTTACATATTACACTATCGCCGAAAAAAAAGAGAAATCACATCTTATTCTGGTCCACTGACGCACTAATGCAGTCTCAGACCTCATTGTGTTGCCCCATATTAATGGTCCTGGTTCGTTTGCAGTAATTTGGATGAAGAAATGTTGTAAGGGCCGCTGACCTGAAATATGCCCTGATTTGCATGGTTTTGAAAAAATGTAAAAAAAAAAGCATCAAGACAAGAAAAATATGGACCGGTTATCTCCAAGGCTTTGGAGGCCTTATGTTGGCGGTCCTCCTTCCAAATTTGTGGGAGCGAAGATGGTTTTTACACAGGTGCTCATGTCATCCCTGTTTCAGCACGAAGCAGCTACTCTAAGTAGCCCGATCTGTCTGTGAATTCAGAGATAGAAAAGAACTAAAGAGGTTTGTGTTCATTTTGCAACTGCCACAATGACCGCACTTCGCTCCTGAGATTGTGTGGGGTGTTCACATACGGGGCAAAAATCTATCGTAACCCGAAAACCAGAACGAGCCTCCAGATGTGCCTTTTAGCTCGGTCACTTAAATTTCCTCCGGTTTTAGTGGGTGAGGAAAATGACACGCTTATTTGATTTATCGAAACATCTATTAAACCTACGCATTATCTATTAAACCTTATACATCATGCAAACCTTTTTACCTTAGTTCTCATGGGGTGTGGCCAAGACAAAACCAGGAAGCCGAAATTAAAGTTTTATTATACCGCGCTGGAAATGGTACAAAGGCCACCGAGTATTGGATTAAAGTGATGAAAAAATATATAGAGAGAGAGATGGAGACAGAGAGAGAGAGTTTCCCCTGGTTGCCCTTCCGCATCAGGTCCCCCCCCCTTATTATTTCCTCTCTGGCTTCTCGACAGTCTGAGACTTGCAAGACTCCTGCTTCCTGAGAGATAGAGACAGAAAGTTTCTGAGGATTGAGAAAAGCAGGAAAGGGCACGGGCCGGCGCCGTTATCGAACTCTCGCAGCCTACTGTTTTCTATTTTCCGCCGTTCCTCCGGGTCGCCCCGTGCGCTCTCAAAAGGGAAGCTGTAAAAAAATGTATAATAATAATAATAATAAAAAAAACAGCTCCGGAGGCGTCGGAGAATTCCTTCGCTTCCTAGAGAGCCGTGTTGTTACGGAAGGGTGTAGCGTTGGCCCGCGTCCAGTCATACAAATATTCATAACAACAAGACGAGGAGGAGGGGATTACTGGAGGATTTATACTGCAGACTCTCAGGGGGGAATGTACACCAAATACCACGCTCCTTACAAGCCTCATGTACTTGTTCAACACCGCCAGGTAAGAAACAACACCCCGTGTGGCGTGCTGTTGTAGGAAACTAATCAAAGGCGCAGACTGTATGTGTCAGGACGAATCATCTTGGCGTGCCACTTATTTCCTGTGAACACGAATTCCTTTTATAGCAGTTTGCTAGCGATCGTATAGTTGGCCGACCTCATGCCAGATTTTACCCCTGACACTGGAGACTCCTTCCACTGGAAGTTAAACACACATCTATTACCAGGAAACACCCATATGCTTTCAGGGAAGCCCCTGAGAATGAGCTGTTACTATAGAAACGGTGATGCAATACTGTTACCTTTATAGATAGAACTGCACAAACTAATCAAAACCTTCTAAATTATCAAAAGCTTAAACTAGATTATTTGCTAACTGTATTGTGTGTTTGTGTGTGTGTGTGTGTGTGTGTGTGTGTGTGTGTGTGTGTGTGTGTGTGTGTGTGGCAGATGAGAAGCAGCTGATCGAGCGCAGCGTGCACCGTAGTGAGATGAACCCTGGCGACGAGTGTCAGGTGATCCAGCACCCTGGCCACACTGCCAGGTTCAAGTACCAAGTGTGTGTGCGCTGCGATCGCCATTACTACAGCAACAAGTGCAACAAACTGTGCCGACCCCGTGATGACCTCTTTGGCCACTATGAGTGCGATCAACATGGCAACCTGCAGTGTTTGGAGGGCTGGACTGGATCCGACTGCAAGACAGGTGTGTGTGTGTGTGTGTGTGTCTTGATAGGTGAGCCCTCCTTAAATGATTTAGTAAAAGCTGTGGGTGGGAGGAACACAGGTACGTGTCTCTGCCTGGCCTGGGGGTGGGGCTAGCGGGAGGTGTGGTGTAACTGATGTTTATGCTTCAGGCAGGTGCAGCTTCTGTGTGGAATGCATGTTATTGTAGATGTTTTATTTTATTTCTTGCTCCTGAGAATAAAATGTGTGTGTGTTTGTGTGTGTTTGTGTGTGTGAGATAGCGATCTGTAAGCAGGGCTGCAGTGAATTGCACGGAAACTGCACCATCCCGGGTCAGTGCATGTAAGTCTGCTAATCTCATCAGTCTCTCTCACTCACTCACACACACACACATTCACCTGGCTCACACATACACCTTATTCACACACATACATCGTGCTTACATATACCTCACACTCAGACACACACTCACACACTCACACACACACACACAGACATATACACCTTATTCATGCTTACCTTACACACATACACACACATTCACCTTATTTACATGTTTTTTACTTATATTTACCCATACAGAAATCTGATATTTGGCAATATATGCAAAGTGCATATATTGCATACATGTTCATGTTTGAATTTCACAGATTTAGAAAAATTTCAAATTTTTGGACATATATGTATATGTAATACATGATCATATACAGATGAAGGATGTTTATTTATAATACAGTGGAACCCACTTATCTCGTCCTCGGTTAACCTGCCAACCCTATTAAGTCGACGTTTTTGATGTGGAACCGCCAAATTCTCGCTTTGTCTTAGCATTTTTTAATCGGTCATGTCGGTTTTTTTATGTCGCGGAACCCTAATATCTCGAGCGCAAGGGGGGCAAATTTGCCACTTAACATCGGTTATGTCAGGAATCCCCCTGCCACGCCCCGGGGGGGCGGCATTCCCCGAAGCACCCTGCTTCTTCTCCAGTGTGCTCCTCGCAGTCATGCTGATCACACACACCTGACTCTCATTCACTCACTCATCCCATCTCCTATTTAAGCCTTTAGCCTCCACACACTCGCGGTCCGTTATTGTTTGTACAAAAATCCGTGATCGTATGTGTTGGTTAATGGCGGTCTGTGTAATCTCATATACGTATCCCGCTGCGCTTTCTATAGCGCGGATCCGTGGATTCTCTACACGAACTGTCTCTGCTTTCACAGAACTTTGTGGACCGCGCTCCTGGAGCACACCACTGGATATTACTGCTTCGCTACAAGTATTGGTGGATAATCGCCTGAGTATTCTCAATAAAATTTGTTTGCGTTTACTTCGGCTTCCGCCTCCTTATTCGCATTACAGGTTATCTCGATCCGCATGACCAATCAATCAATTCGCGGCAGCGCTGTTGTGTAAAAAAACCTCCAAATATATATAAAACCTCACGTTAATATATTGCCGCCATATTGGTTTTCATTTATCTCGATCATCGGATATCTCAACGCTTTTTGGTGTCCCCTAGGCCAGCGACATAACCGGGTTCCACTGTATATACAGTGAGGAAAATAAGTATTTGAACACCCTGCTATTTTGCAAGTTCTCCCACTTAGAAATCATGGAGGGGTCTAAAATTGTCATCGTAGGTGTTTGTCCACTGTGAGAGACATAATCTAAAAAAAAAAAAAACCAGAAATCACAATATATGATTTTTAAACTATTTATTTGTATGATACAGCTGCAAATAAGTATTTGAACACCTGTCTATCAGCTAGAATTCTGATCCTCAAAGACCTGTTAGTCTGCCTTTAAAATGTTCACCTCCACTACATTTATTATCCTAAATTAGATGCACCTGTTTGAGGTCGTTAGCTGCATAAAGACACCTGTCCACCCCATACAATCAGTAAGAATCCAACTACTAACATGGCCAAGACCAAAGAGCTGTCCAAAGACACTAGAGACAAAATTGTACACCTCCACAAGGCTGGAAAGGGCTACGGGGAAATTGGCAAGCGGCTTGGTGAAAAAATGGTCCACTATTGGAGCAATCATTAGAAAATGGAAGAAGCTAAACATGACTGTCAATCTCCCTCAGACTGGGGCTCCATGCAAGATCTCACCTTGTGGGGTCTCAGTGATCCTAAGGAAGGTGAGAAATCAGGGAGGAGCTGGTCAATGACCTGAAAAGAGCTGGGACCACCGTTTCCAAGGTTAATACCAATGTTGGTAATACACTAAGACGTCATGGTTTGAAATCATGCATGGCACGGAAGGTTCCCCTGCTTAAACCAGCACATGTCCAGGCACGTCTTATGTTTGCCAATGACCATTTGGATGATCCAGAGGAGTCATGGGAGAAAGTCATGTGGTCAGATGAGACAAAAATAGAACTTTTGGGTCATAATTCCATTAAACGTGTTTGGAGGAAGAAGGATGATTACAATCCCAAGAACACCATCCCTACTGTGAAGCATGGGGGTGGTAGCATCATGCTTTGGGGGTGTTTTTCTGCACATGGGACAGGGCGAAAAACTACAGGAAACGTTTGACCTCTGTAATTGCAAACAAATGCTACTGTACCAAATATTAACATTGACTTTCTCAGGTGTTTAAATACTTATTTGCAGCTGTATCATACAAATAAATAGTTAAAAAATCATACATTGTGATTTCTGGATTTTTTTTTTTTGATTATGTCTCTCACAGTGGACATGTACCTACAATCACAATTTCAGACCCCTCCATTATTTCTAAGTGGGAGAACTTGCAAAATAGCAGGGTGTTCAAATACTTATTTTCCTCACTGTATATATATATATATACACCCCTGAGAGTGATGTGAGAGTACACCCCTCACATTTCAGCAACCATTTTAGTATCTCCTCAAGGTACAATTCTATAGAAATGGAAATTGGATATATTTTAGAGTAGTCAATGTGCAGCTTGTATAGCAGTACAGATTTACTGTTCTCTGAAAATAACTCAACATACAGACATTATTCTCAAAAAAACAAAATTGAGTACACCCTAAGTGATAACAGCTGTACATCGTGTAACCATTCAGAGCCACATGTCCTATTCATCATGTTCATGTTTTTGTCTGCTTGACAGGACCATACAGATTTGTGTATCTTGTATTAGAGCAGTTAACATTAGGTGCTTTAAGAACAATTCTTTCATACTGACACTGGCAAAGAACTCTTGAAATCTTGCTCTCCACAAGGATGGCTGAGGGTATAAGAAGATTGGTAACACCCTGAAACAACACATACACATATGACATCTCATATACACACCTACACACACCACACACATTTCACATCTCATACACATACATACACACATACATACCACACACATCTGACATCTCATATACACACCTACACACACCATGCATCCTCACATCTCATACACATTCATATACACACACATCCCACATCTCATGGACATACATACACACATACATACCACACACGCGCACACACACACACACACACACACACACACACACACACACACACACACACACCTGACATCTCATATACACACCTACACACACCATGCATCCTCACATCTCATACACATTCATATACACACACATCCCACATCTTATAGACATACACACACATATACATACCACACACACACACACACACACATGCACACACACCTGACATCTTATACACACACCCACACACACCACACACATCTTACATCTCGTACACATACATACACACATACATACCACACACACATCGGCCATCTCATATACACACCTACACCTACCTCACAGCACATACACACATCTACACATACCACACACACCTCACATCTCATATACACACCACACACACCTCACAACTCATACACACACCACACACACAACACACATCTTATACACAAAGATACACACACACCTCACATCTTATGCACACACAAATACACACTACACACACAGCTCACATCTCTTACACACATACACAAACTTCACATCACACACACACACACACACACACACACACATACACACACTTCACACACATCTTATATACACAAACACAGACACAAACACAACCCTCACATCTCATACACATACCTACACACACCACACACACCTCACATCTTATACACACACCATACACACACTTTACAAATATGGCTTGATATCTGAGTGTGTGTCAGTGTAAAAAAGATACAGATGTGTGTGTGTGTGTGTGTGTGTGTGTGTGTGTGTGTGTGTGTGTGTATGTTTAAAAGAGAGAAAGAGAGACATGGAGAGAGGGTGTCCCAAATCCCAAACTATTTATCACATTGTGTCAGTGTGTTTGTGTGTGTGTGTATGTATAGTTCGTGTAGTGTGTATGTGTTGTTTTGTGATTGTGGTCACTGCTACATGTGCTGTGTGGCTGGTGAGTGTGTATGAGTCTGAATGAGCTGTCTGAAGCTGGAAGAGTGTCTGAGCAACAAGTGTGTCTGTCAGACGGCACAGTGTGTGCATGTGTCTGTAGTAAAAGTGTGTGTGTGTGTGTGTGTGTGTGTGTGTTGTATTATGTAGAGTCTTTAAATACTTCTGAATGAAATGTGGAGACAGCTGGAACAAGGCTGCTACCAAAACCGAAATAACACCACATCACTTTAAACCAAGTGATTAGCTAACCTCTCACTCTCTATGTGTGTGCGTGTGTGTGTGTGTGTGTGTGTGTGTGTGTGTGTGTGTTGTAGGTATGGTAAGTTTTCCTGATTCACATAAATGCATCTGCATAAAAGTTAACAATGTGATGCATCGATTTAAAAAGTGTGTATCGGATACAAGTTGGCATTTGTATCACAATGCTTCATTATCATATTTGTGTTGGTAAAAATGATTTATTTATATGTAACTATTAGTAGATGTGCTATACTTTTGTTATTTAGAAAGCGACCAATAATGTGTAACCTATATGTGATATGTAGATTGCTTTTTCTTTGATAAATTCTGTGTCAAGCGCTTTCTCTCAGCACCACTGCAGCTACATGAATATGGCGTATCACAACACTACGGAGACTAATGCACGTCCTGAGAGTCACATAGAATATAGATTAACATGGCAGAGGTAGAGCTGCATCTTCCTGCAGACAGCAGGAAAAAACGTCTGGTTTTATTTAGAGTTCTTCCTTTTTTTGTACTACAAAGGGCTGAATGCGAAAGGGCCATGTGTTAGAGGTCAGAAGGCACTCAAGTAAATTTATAATTTGTTGTCTGTCTGTACCTTATTAAATTGCATACCATTATATTTTTTCCATTGCATCGTATTGCAGTGAATCGCATTGTGTTGACTCGAATCGAAATCGGATCAGACCGGACTGTAAAAGGGGTGACTCGTATCACATGGCATCAGTAGCTGCTTGATATGTAGCTTTAATGTATCCTTGGCTATGCATCGAGATGCGAATCGCATTGACCTCTGTTATGGAGATGCACATCCCTAATGTGTGTATAACACTTTGTGTCATGCTGTTGGAGGAACCCCATCAATGACATGTCGGCGTGTTGAATCACTGCCATCACCACATATTTTACTTCTCTAATGCCCACCATGCAATATAGTACTTTTTATCCATTTATAGTTACGTTTTTATGAAGGAACTGACCTGAAAACTTCTTCCATACATAAAAATGTTTAACGTATTAGTGATTTACATGTGACTTACTTACAGTAGGTTTACTATCCCAAACCCTGTGTGTGTGTGTGTTGCTGCAGGTGTAGTTACGGCTGGCAAGGTCCTCTGTGTGACCAGTGTCTGCCGTTCCCAGGCTGCGTTCACGGAACGTGTGTGGAGAAGTGGGAGTGTATCTGTGAGAAGAACTGGGGAGGACTGTATTGTGAAAAAGGTGATCATTGACACAATGGACTTTAGCCTCCTGTATGCTACACATTAATATATCACATACATACATGCACAGATCACTTAAACTCCGAGTGCATGCTTCGTATTGGCAAGTAATATCAAGCCATCTAGTGTTAGTTAGCTAGCTTTATAATGTCGATTGTAGATGCAGATTGTATTTTTTAGGTAACTAGTAACTATTGGCGTGGAAACGTGTCTTTTCGATCGTGCATGGAAAATACTAACGTATTCATGAAGCACTTTTTCAGATCTGACACTTTAACCGTTACATACTTCCTGCACTCTTTCATTTGCTCTTGAACAGACCTGAATTACTGCGGAAGTCACCGGCCGTGTGTAAACGGAGGGACGTGTATGAACACCGAGCCGGATGAGTATCTCTGCGTCTGTCCCAACGGCTACTCAGGCAAGAACTGTGAGATTGGTGAGAACCCTGACACTAATTTACACACCACAGGACATCACAACTGTGCTGAAGTGTTAATTAGTGTGTGTGTGTGTGTGTGTGTGTGTGTGTGTGTGTGTGTGTGTGTGTTGATTTTGTCCAGTGGAACACGCGTGCATGTCAAACCCATGTGCCAATGGTGGGACATGCCATGAGACTTCATTAGGATTTGAATGCCACTGTCCGTCCGGGTGGACAGGGACGACCTGCGCCAAAGGTCAGAAGTCAAAACTTCCTCACACACACCTAGTAGATTGAGATTAAGATTCACACACACACACACGCACACACGCACACACGCACGCACGCACACACACGCACACACACGCACACACGCACACACTAGGCTACGTAATGAGTGACAGTTGACATCAGTTGACCTAAACAGGAAACGCTGGCCCTATACGGAAAGTTCCATTATATATCTATCTGCAACTTTAGCATTCGCAGTCTATTCAAATAGGTTGTCTTTCTTGTGTGTGTGTGTGTGTGTGTGTGTGTGTGGTGTGTGTGTGTGTGTGTGTGTGTGTGTGTCTTTTTGTATTTGTGTTATAGACAAAGACGAGTGCATGTCCAGTCCCTGTGCACATGGAGGAACCTGCATCGATCAGGACAACGGTTTCAACTGCCTGTGTCCACCTCAGTGGACGGGAAAAACCTGCCAGATCGGTAGGGCCATATGTGTGTGTGTGTGTGTGTGTGTGTGTGTGTGTGTGTATGTGTGTGTCTGTTGGATTCTGTGAATTGTATTTGCATATGGTGCAGAATTAAGCATGTGAAGTAATTGCATGATCCATCTAACCAGCCATCTTTTGAACTGAATGCTGTGTTTTACACTGGAGTGTGTGTGTATATGTGTGGGAATGTGTGTGTTTATGTGTGTGTGCGCACGCTAATGGACGTCTGAGGATCGCAGACTGCACGTCTGTTACAGAAAGCCATACGTTATCAGCAACCCGAGCGTATCTAATTATAACTCCGTCCTTGGCAACCGCCAGCCACTGGCTATATTTACTCTCACAGAGGTGTATTTGGTGGAGGGAGAGAGAGAGAGATGGAGGGATGGAGAGAGAGACAGAGGGGGTGAGGTATTTACTCCAGGGACAAATTTAAGTCCAGGGAAGCTTCTATACGTGTTTCAGCCAAGGCATAAATGAAACCGATTAAGCAAATGGCTACAGTTACATTTTGTGTGTGTGTGTGTGAGAGAAAGAGAGAGATAGAGAGGATAATTCACAGCATTCACGCAATCCCACAGACTTAGAACTTTTCTGATTTAAAGAACACAGAGGAACCGGGAACATGGTGTTTTATGTCGCCCTGATGTGTGTAACGGTTAGCAGGGGGCGAGGCTTCATCGCTTGTTTCTGTCTCTGTCTTTCACAGACGTGAATGAGTGTGTGAAGAGGCCTTGTGCAAATTCGTACTCATGTAAAAATCTGATTGGCGGATATCACTGTGCCTGCCATCCAGGGTGGGCGGGACCAAACTGTGACATCAGTCAGTATATCAGCATCAGTCTATATTTTTACAGCTTTCCCCTGTCTCCTTTGGAATTCTACCCTACTTTTTTATCCTTCCTTTTCATCTTAATAATAATAATAATAATGTTAATAATAATAATGAATCAGATCTACAGGAGGACACAAAAGCAGGTCTGAGACCAGGGTTCATTTTGGAGAGAAATAAGTCAGATTACTCTGATAGAGACAGGCATAGATGTTTAACATTCCTCTGTACACCATTAGCATATTTTTGTTTCCTGCCTGCCCTTCTGCACACTTCTGCTATTTTTGTGCATGTTCACACTTGTTTTTACTTTAAAGTTTTAAGTGTAAGTCTTTAGAAGTGTATTTGCATGCTTGAATTTATAGACTTGAGCTTTATATACACACTTACATACATGGTACACAAAATTCACGGAAATTCTTCTTCTTCATACACCTCAGTTTTTGAGTCATGCTTGCAATGTTTTTAACGTAGTTTATTATTATTTACATTTGTGATCTTCGACATTTAAACAATTTATATTTTTATTACAGTTTTAAATAAAATACCTCCTTGGTGAAATAATATATATAAAAAAATATTTTAATAAAATATTATAAAAATTAAATAGAATTAATTAAATTAATGCCATTTTTTATTTATAATGAATACATTGTTATTGAATTGAATTGGCACAAATTAAATTGATTAAATAAAATAAATGGAAATGTTAAATAACAATTTTCTATTAGTTAGACCCCATTTCGTTCACAATACAGATGTAAGTGTGTGTGTATGTGTGTGTGTGTGTGTGTGTGTGTGTGTGTGTGTGTGTGTTTTACATTTAATATTTAATAACTTTCTAAAGATTTGATCTACTTAACTGTTCTACTTATTTCAGCACTTGTCAAATGTAATTTCTGACAAATTTCATTACTTCAATCCTTTATTCATTCACTCCCTCGATATGTGGAATTGTCAGGATTTTCTAATTTTAGGAGAAATCATTGAAGCTGAATGCTAACCAAATGCAGTCCTTTTTTTGTGTGCGGAACATAATTAAAATGTATTATTATTATTATTATTATTATTATTATTATTATTACCCAAAACGGGTCTAACAAACTATTTACCTTAAAATCTTTCATTAATATAATTTTATTTAATCAATTTACTTTTTGTGATTACTTAATTGAATTAATATAGTAAAAAAGTGCATTGCATTGTATTATTTTGATTTATTTTATTTTACTTTTATAAAATTGTATTAAATAATATTTCATATATAATTTCACCAAGCAGGCATTTTATTCAAAAAAGTAAAAAAATGTAAACTGTTCAAATGTTGTTGATCACAAATTTTAATAATAATAAACTGCGTTATTAAAAAATGACAAGCAATTTTATGGTTTGCATTTCTTCCCCACTAACTGTACCGAAATTCAACCAAACCTTGACTGTAAAACTGAGGTATGTACTGAATTATGAATTTTGTGTACTGTTTCACCTCTAGTATATTATTTATATATTACATAATGAATACGATTCAGTGCTGTACTTTTTGATCTAACTGTAGATATTCAGACCTGTTATGGACAGTGTCAGAACAGCGGCACGTGTACGGTGAGTACAGAGAGACTTAAGACACTCTGGCACAATCGTTTTGTCATTTCAATGTCAACCGATCAGAACCTGTAGCTTTCTGTGTGTGGGAAAGTGCACTTTGCTTATCTTCACCTCTGTGTGTGTGTGTGTGTGTGTGTGTGTGTGTGTGTTTTTGTGTGTGTAGGACGGGCATCAGGGCTATGTTTGCCATTGCCAGCCAGGGTTTGTGGGCAAACACTGTGAGATTCAGCAGAGTGTGTGTGTGAGCTCGCTGTGCCATAACGGGGGTCAGTGTCGCACCACACATACTGGCTACGAGTGTCAGTGTGTGAGAGGGTACAAAGGGACACACTGTGAGGTGAGGAACACACACACACACACACACACACACACACACACACACACACACACACACACACACACACACATTTAGTTACACATCACCTCTACATTCTTCATTTCCCCCCTTCTCTTTACATTACACTCTCTTCTTCACATTCTCCCCCCCCCCACAATTTATATTTCTCTCACTTTCTTTCTCCATCTCATTCTCCTTAATTTTCTCTTTCTCCTGTTCTGTGTAACGTCATCATCTGATGTCTGGTCTCCGGTGCAGGTGCAGGTGGATCCATGTGATCCGAACCCGTGTGTAAATAAAGCTCAGTGCCACGCCCTGCAGTCGGGCTTCTACTGCGAATGTGCTGACGGTTACGAGGGCAGAACCTGCGCCGAGCTGACGGACCACTGCAAGATCACGTCATGCCGAGGTGAAAACTCACACCAACTTGACCATAAATGGATTCTGATAGGTCCAAAGGTGTTGATTCATTTCCTACAACAGAAGCTCAGACACATGATTATAAGAATGCGCTCCCTCTAACATGTTAGCAGTGGTGGTCATGTGGTAATGAAGTAAATATAATCCGTTACTGTACATAAGTAGCTTTTTTTTTTTAGATTTTGCAAAATAAGTTGTTCCTTTTTATTTTTGAGTAGAAAAAACTGAACTGGTCAATCAGGGCAGAGCACATGCTCTGTTTTGAACTTGTTTTGATTGGCGCTTGGTGGTATCTTCTTATCACCAACACACAGTTCAGCGTCAGTTCAACAGGAAGCAGAACATTTAGAGAGTAATAAATGATGGAACACACTCCAGACTCGAACTTGCCACAACACCTGTGGCCTCATTTGTGTGTGGTTTTCTTAGAAGTAGTTAATAAGAAGGTTTTGGGTTTTGCTCATGATCATTTTAATAGATATCAATCAGTGTTTGACTCATTAATATCATTATATTAATAGATTGTTGTGCTAAGAGTAACATTAAAATCATTTCACATAAACTGAGTTGATTAAGTGAAGAGTATTGTTACAAAAATGATAATAGAAACATTATAGCCATGATAATTCATAGTACTTTGGATACTTGAGTGCATTTGGAGGTTAATACTTTTAATAAAGTGTAAGTTTAAAGGGAGCACTTTTACTTGTACTGGAGTCATATTTTACCTACAGTACCTACTTTAACTAAATTACATGGTTTGTGTACTTTATTCACCACTGACACATTATACAGATATACAATTCTCTGTAAGTTTTCTGTAAGGAGACCTTTATGTAACGTGTGGAATGAGTCTCCTGTTTCAGCTCTTTGCAACAGCTACAGGTCAGGACAGAGGAGTTCACACTTCCTGGCCATGTGACAAGTTTGGATTTATTAATTATTATTAAATGTTATTATGTTATGTTATTATGTTATTAATTCATTACTAATTATTGCTAAGTAACTACTAATTAAATCATGTATTAATTTGAAAGAAGAAAATGACTCCTGTGGAGGAAACAATTGTTTATAGCTGCTATAATAGAAATATAGAAATATGAACTCTTTCATCAGCATTCAGTGACCATAAATGTAATCATAAATAGACAAATAGAAATGAAGACATTACAGTCCTCACAAAATGTGTGAGGTACAAGAAGAATAAAGCGTTGTTTACAAACCCTGTGGTAGGAAATGAATCCATTGCAGGGTAAATAGAGTAACCCTGATTCATCACACTGTTCTTGTGGTTAATAGTTTAACTACAGCAGCGCAGCGCAGAGTGTGGTATTCCTGTATGATCTTGCTATTGCTTTTCGCCTTATTTATCCCAAATGTTTTATTTATTGCCAGTGATTGACAGCTGCACCATTTCCGTGGTGAACAACTACACCCAGGAAGGGGCGTGGCACATTTCATCCAACGTGTGCGGCCCGCATGGCCGCTGTATTAGCCAATTAGGAGGCAACTTTACCTGTGCCTGTCTGCCAGGATTTACAGGGACCTACTGCCACGAGAGTGAGTTACACACACACACACACACACACACACACACACAAACACACAAACACACAAACACACACACACAGGGAATCAGCTGTATGTGTGCATTAACGGAAGATAAGCCATGTGAGTGTGTATTTGTGTGTGTTAGTGTATATTAGTTTGCAATAGTGTGTATTATTGTGTGTTTATCCTGTGTCTCCTGTGCAGATGTTAATGACTGTGCTCCGTCTCGGTGTATGAACGGGGGAACGTGTTTAGACGGCATTAACATGTTCAGCTGCATCTGCCGTAGCGGTTGGAAGGGTCAACTCTGTGATGAAGGTCAGTCTTCTCTTCTTTTCTTTTCTCTTCTCTTCTTTTCTTTTCTCTTCTCTTCTTTTCTCTTCTCTTCGCTTCTTTTCTCTTCTCTTCTCTTCTCTTCTCTTCTCTTCTCTTCTTTTCTCTTCTCTTCTCTTCTCTTCTCTTCTCTTCTCTTCTCTTCTCTTCTCTTCTCTCCTCTCCTCTCCTCTCCTTTCCTCTCCTCTTTCCTGACTGATCCCTTGTTTTTGTATGCAGAGGTATACGAGTGTGAGAGTGAGCCGTGTATGAACGGTGGTCTATGTGTCGATCTGCTCAGCGATTTCTACTGCCAATGCACTGACAGCTGGAAGGGCAAGACCTGTCAATCACGTACGTGTGTGTGTGTGTGTGTGTGTGTGTGTGTGTGTGTAAAGCTTTACCCATTATGCTTTAAATATTTTAATCTAAGTGTAGATATCAGGTTAATTTCATCTCTGTGTCTATGTATATGTGTGTGTGTGTGTGTGTGTGTGCCTGTGTGTGTGTGAGCAGGAGAGAGTCAGTGTGACCCCACGACATGTTTAAATGGTGGAACCTGCTTTGATCACGGAGACTCGTACCGCTGTACGTGTCCACCAGGTTTCACTGGCAGCACTTGTAACTCAGGTAGGTTTCAGGCACATGATGCCAGACATGCTGTAACACTAACAGGACAAAAACTCAAGCCTTGTCTTTATCATGTCCTCGCAGCGATAAACAGCACCTGCGACTCTCAGCCGTGTGCTAACGGGGGGACGTGTGTCGGAGTGGGCAGAGCTTTTACCTGCATCTGCAAGGATGGATGGGAGGGGCCTACTTGTACTGAGAGTAAGGCCACGCCCACACATTTTAATAATCTTCATGAGGCTGCAGATTTAATGTGTATAGAATGCAAGTTATGAGTTTATATATATATTTTTTTTATAGATGTTGATGACTGCAATCCTCATCCATGGTAAGATTTATAAACTGTAATGTTGAAGTAAAATATCAATTCATGTTAATATTAATTAATGTCAAATATCACTGTACGCTTTCCTGAACTCTCTTCTCTTTGCAGTTATAACGGGGGCGAGTGTGTGGACGGAGTGAACTGGTTTCGATGTCACTGCGCTCCTGGGTTCGCCGGTCCTGACTGTCGCATCAGTGAGCACATTACACATCCTTTATTAATGTTAAAATATATAAATATAAATGTAATTAAAAAATTCTGCCATGAAGATCCTTTAAAATAATAAAAATTATTATTAATTATCATTATAATGATAATGATAATAATAATAATAATAATAATAATAATTTAATAATAATGTTAATAATAATTATAATATAATCAACTTTTCAATGTTGATATTTCCATTCAGTTCCACAATTATTGGCACCTTTGGTAAAAGATAAAAAAGAAATAATAGAAAGAAATGTATACAGAGCCTGTTAGAAGTTAGTCCTGGTCTTTTATGGTGTTTAAGAGACACATGCAGGTTCCTTTTTTACAAACTCTGTAATGTAACCGTATGAAGATTTACTTTGTCCAAACAAATGTATAAATGTGCAGATGTTACACTTTATTTTCATTGAAAAATCCTCTCTCTGCATCCAGACAGTTCATTTCTCTAAACATTCAGCTGAAATACTTTGTTGTGCCTCGTAAATCTTGCAATAGGTGTTCTTCACTAGTTGGAGATTTTTTTTTGACTTTGTGATTTAGTTCATCCGGGAGCAGTTCAATAGGATTGAGGTGCGGTAACTGGGCAGGTCATTCCATGATAGATAACCCTCCAGATGACTTTTTGCTCTCTAAATAACACAGAGCTCAGACGTACTCGTCTGCTCATCGTCTTGTTGTATGGTGAAGTCGGTTCCAGTGAGGCGCAGTCCAGACAGAATTTCATGGTGTTGTAGTATAAATCTCCAACGTTCCCCACTCCAAAACAACCTCAAGCCATTAAGCTTTCATCTCCATGTTTGACTGTGGAAGTGAGACAGTCTGCTAACATCTTCTCCCCTGTTCTCCAGCTTGCACACAAGTTCTTGTGTTAAAGACAAAACTGTCACTTTCTGATTTCATGAATCTTTCTTCCAGTCATTTACTGCCCAAGTCTTGTTTTGTTTTTTTTGCCTTTTATTGAGTATTTTGGATATAAACAAAAGTAACATGTATGTGTCCCAAACATCATAAAAAACTCTTTTCGCAGTCAGACAGATTACACTTTTAAACATAAGATAAAGATTAAGTTCTAATTCTAAATTCTAATGCTTTCTGAAAATAGCATGGTTCAGTATACACAGCATTATAATTATTTATTTATTTATTTTTTACTCAGATGTGGACGAGTGTCAGTCGTCTCCCTGCTCTTACGGAGCCACGTGTGTAGATGAGATTAATGCGTATCAGTGTGTGTGTCCTCAAGGCCGAGCTGGAGCTCGCTGTCAGGAGTGTGAGTGCAATGAGGAGAAAAACTCTGCTTTTGTGTGTTATATCAGGAAATACACATCTAATGAGCTTGTAAAAGAAAAAACGGTCTGTGTGTTGTGTGTGTGTAGTTATAGGTGTTGGAAAGGCATGTGAGCACTCGGGTATTTCTGTTCCTCACGGCTCTCGCTGGGAAGACGACTGTAACGGCTGTCAGTGTATGAACGGCAACATCAAGTGCACCAAAGTAAGCACGCCTATTGATGTCTACATGCCTTATGTATCTCTTAAAGGTAATATTTGAGAACGATTAAAAAAAAATGTTAATGTCTTCCCATCCCTCAGGTGCACTGTGGCGGTCAGCCCTGTCTGCTTGACTCTCAGAAACCCCAGTGCACCAGAGGTCAGGAGTGCACCCAGCATCACTTCCCGTTTTGTCTCCGCCCCCCGTGTCAGCTGTTGGGCGTGTGTTTTGATCCTGATGCTCCACAGATCAGCACCGAGTGCCGGCCCAACACCAAGTACGCAAACAGCGAGTGTGCACGTGTCATCCTCGTGTTCGACAGCCATGGCCTGCCTCCGGTAACACTGACTGCGACTGTGTGACGTGTGATGTGAACTGTGATCTCATTGGCTAGAATCTTTATATATAAACATATATACATATATGTGTGTGTGTGTGTGTGTGTGTGTGTGTGTGTGTGTGTGTGTGTGCGCGTGTGCGTGCGTGTGTTTTTACAGGGAACAACTGTTGATGGGATTTGTTCTGAACTCAGATATCTCCCGGTCACTCGAACACTTGCCCGAGATCACACACTCTTTATTCTCTGTGACCAATCACAATCGAGCAGCAACGCCTTAGAGGTTGCCATGGTAAGGATATTTTTTGGTACTTTTTACTTTATTGGAAATCTTTTTTTTTTTTTTACTTGTTTGTGTGTGTGTGTGTGTGTGTGTGTGTGTGTGTGTGTGTGTGTGTGTGTGAGAGAGAGAGAGAGAGAAAGAGAGAAAGAGATCACAATAGAACTTTAAACTAATTATGTCAAATTACATCCTGAAAATAACTCTAAGACCATTACATCAGCGAGTTTATGACTGAATCCAGTTTACTGGCCTTAGCGCTTTTTCTCTCAGATTACGTCAGTTTTCCAATTTGGGATCAAATATTAGTTTTATGAATATAATTTTCTTTATTAAAAGCACACTTTTATTCTTGTTTAAAGTTTAAGACTGCGGCCATGAGAGTTTTGTGAACACAAACATACACACACATTGAGTTTGTTAAATCGTTTTTGTTTAACCCTGTTTATAACTGAAAACCCCAACCGTGTCCACCCCTGGGTTAATCAGTCTGTACACCACACACCAACATTTAAGGCTTTAATGGAAGAATAAACACCCTTTTTTATTTTTCATGGCACTGTGTTTGTGGAGTTTTATTCAAGAAACATTTGCAGCCTGTAGTCTTTTATAAAAGTTACAAGCACTTCATCTTCTAGGTTGGGTTTTAACTGAGGAACCCTATACTTGTTTGAGTTGTAATTGTAATTGTAATTGCTGCTGTATTTACAGTAACACTGCTACTTTACAAGATCCAAAAATGTATTCTCTCTCTCTATTTCTCTTTCTCTCTCTCTCTCTCTCTCTCGTTTTCTCTAGTCATTTGAGAAAAGTGCAACATTTGAGAAACATGCAGACATACAGGAGGTAGTCAGCTCTTGCTGCTGTATTTACAGTAACACTGCTACTTTACAAGATCCAAAAATGTATTCTCTCTCTCTATTTCTCTTTCTCTCTCTCTCTCTCTCTCTCGTTTTCTCTAGTCATTTGAGCAAAGTGCAACATTCAAGGAGCATGCAGACATACAGGAGGTAGTCAGCTCCCTCATCGGCGTCCTCTCCAAACGCCACAACAGCACACTGCTTCTGGCCATCCGAGAGGTCAAAGTTGAAACCCAGGTCATGCCCACATCCCTGAGTGAGTATGAGAGATTTATTTTATTTTTGCAAAATGAGGGGTCTGATCTATCAAACCCTCTCTTTTATCTTTCAATCATTCACAAATTGATCCACTCAGTTTGCGAGAGTGCACGCCAGATCTCAAAACGACTTATTTTTTACACAATATTAGTGCAAGCTAAGTATAAGGAAGGTTAACTTAGATGTTCTACCTGAAGCCTATAGCTGTATGAGTAACTTTAACAAAAAACTTCATCAGTGTAACTTCATCAAAGCTTCATCAATATAACTTAATTACAACTTCAAAAATGTATCATTATTAAGACTTTATCAATGTAACTTCATCAAAACTTCATCAATGTAACATAATTAAAACTTCATCAAAAATGCATCATTAATATTATATATATAGAAATTCATCATTGTAACTTCATCGAAAATTAATCATTAAAACTTCATCACTGTAACTTCATTAGAACTTCATCAAAAATTCATCATTATTAAAACTTTATCACTGTAACTTCATCAAAAATTCATCATTGTAACTTCATCAAAACTTTATCACTGTAACTTCATTGTAAGTTCATTGTAACTGCATCAGTGTAACATCATAGTTGTTTAACTTTTATTATAACTTTACATAAGATTTTTACTTTAATAAGTGTACATTGTAGTCAATTGCAGTCCTACAGAATACAGCTACGTAGAGAAAAACAACTACAAAGTGAGATTATATGAACTTGTTTCTGAGATTTAAAAGAGAGATTAAGCTCCTGGGTCAGAGCAACTGAAGTCTATTTCTTTTTCTGTGTTTGTAGAAACATATGTGGCTCACACAACAGAAATGTGGGATTGCCTCCATGGAGAATGGAGGGCGCATGCAAAATAACGAATTAGTCAAAAATGCTGCCTAAATACTGCTCTCTCTCTCTCTCTCTCTCTCTCTCTCTCTCTCTCTCTCTTTCTCTCTCTCTCTTGTTTCTGTAGAAGAATACCTAGTCCCGCTGCTGTGCGTGTTGTTCTCCGTGTTGTGGATCTCCTGCACAGTGGTGTGTGTGTGCTGGATCCGCAAGCGCCGTAAACAGAGGGAAAGCATTAATGGGCCAATGGAGGAGAGCATCAACAACCAGCAAGGGGCTTTTCTAAGACTTCAGTCCCCTTACGGAGAGAACAGGAAGAGTGAGGCATATCCTCTGGACAGGATCGGAGACGGAGCGGAGAAACAGGATGAAGATGAGGAAGAGGAAGAGGACAGAGAACAAGAAAGGGACCCGGGGCTGGTGGTGGATAAGTGCCCTTCTTTAAAGTACACTAAAGTGGAGGCAGTGTATACCGTTTTTACCGCAGCCCAGACGCACCCTTTAATGACGCACTACAGCTCTAAAGACAACCGGTGTAAAGACGTGAACCGGAGCAAACAAGTCGACGATCACTACGTATGAACAAACACCCCCTGATCTTTCACCCTCTTCTATATCCGTTTACACCCACATCATTATTTGCATTTTAGTTTTTCTGTAAAGGTGTGTAAGGACCCGTTTCTACAGACGAACCAAAAAAAAATCCGGCGAATATGGAAATGGCAGCTCGGATTTTGATTCATAGTTTTGGGTTTTTCTTCCAGTCGTAATGTGTGTAAAGTGTGTAACACGTGCTGTTAGCGTATTTTCTGGACTATGGGTTGGTTTATTCCTCTGGTAATTTACAGCAGAATGATGTTTTATATTATCGGTTTTATTTTTGCATGGTTTTATCGTCTTCTTTTTTTAAAAGTGCCCTCAGCCAGCAGGCGATAGGGCAATAACCACACTGGAGCTAAACCAGTCAAATAATAGATAAATGCTTACACTCTATATTATTTTACCTTCATGTGATCAAGCATTTTTTTTTTTATGTTCGTACATAGTAAGGTGAATGCTTAGTGGTTAAGGCCATAAGTTCAAATCCCAGCCACACCAAGTTGCCATGCCTGGGCCCCTGAGCAAGACACTTAACCTCAAAGCTGCTCAGTGGTATGAATGTCGTTTAAATGCTGTCATTAACACAAGACGTGGTGCTGTCCAATCACACTCAATTATTATAGTCCTGAGAATACGGCACACAGAAGCGACTGGATAAAAGATAAAAGCGAACCCTTCACTTGTCCTGTAGTTCATCTTGTCATAAGCGTGTATTAAACGCTTTGTTCCTATGCCACGCCCCTCTCCCCTTTTTAATTTATTTATTTCTTCTGGAGTTTTTGACAATTTTGACAGAAAGCTGTTTTTTTTTTTACAAATTTATAGAGAGAAACTGTGTAAGGATTATAAAAAAATAAAAAAAATTAATGTGTACATGTGTAAATAGGAGAGTTATAGCTGTGTATATTTGAGTTTAGTAACTTAAGAGACTTTTTATTTTGATTATTATTATTATTATTGATATTAATTCTATTTCTGTCTATTTTTCACATTGTCTTTGCTTTTTTTATATACATATTGTCATTCCTTTTATTTATGTTGGCTCAACGCTTTACAATTGTATAAATACATAAACCCCTGGAGCACTGACGGTTCTGAATTCAGAACTCTGTTCTGTTGTGGAAAGAATTTGTTTAAATGACAAACACTGAACAGCCTATTTCCTGTTTTCAAAGGATGTATCCCTTCAGTTGATTTAACACTTCTTTTCCTTCTGGGGTCTAGGAGGTGCAAAACTTTTTGGAAATTATGAAGCTGTCTTTTTTTTTTCCACTTTTTTTTTCGTGACATTTTAGAACAGAAGCGGATGGGGCGTTAGGGCATAAGTGGATGGGGCACGGTGTTAGCTGAACTTGTAATAATAAAAGACAAGAGAGAACTTTCTTTCTACCACCCGCACACACACGTTTGTACAAGGTCAAATTGTTTAAATTGACAATAAAAATGTTAAAACTATTTTTGATTTATTTTTGTGATGTGAACTTTAAAAAAATGATTACATGTAAATCACTTGTGTTTAATTTCAGGCTGTTGTGTTTATAAAGGATGGTCCCGTGGAGTAGATTTCTTCCCTTCACAGTCTGTCAGGACAAGTCAAGTGACAGTTTAGTTCACAGAGAAACGAAATAATGTTCCTATAGTATTAAGGTGTTACATTTAACAATGTTAATGAACATTAGACAAAACTAACCAGAACAAACATGTATACAGATATATACATATATACATACGATGTAACATAAAGTGCTGATGTGCAAACAATGACACTGTAACAGTGCAGCACCAAGCAATACACAGATGGCAGGAGGGTAAAGAGTGTGTAAGGGGTGTATGCAGTGTTTCATTTCCCTGTAATAAAGTAATAATAGTAACATTATGTAGTAAAATATTTACTTTCTTAATAAGGTTTTTGAGCATTTTTGATAACTGAACTTTCCACCAGTAGACCATATTATTATGTCTGGGTTTACTTTAAAAGTATAAAACATCTTTGATGATGTGGGTTGTGATTTCCACATCTGTAACCAAATAAAAATGCATGGCCATAAGGTCAAATGTGTAAAACAGTACGTCTGATAACTGTATTATCCACTTTGTTGTATACACTAATGATGTATGTGAGGTTAATGGAGAAAGCAGGGGGCTTATGGTTTGGCTCTGCTCGAGATATCCTCGGTATGTGTATTTTTTCTGACTGGATGTTTTATTCACCTTAACATTAAGTGCATGTGGGATGTTTAAAAGCGTAATCCTCTTTCCCCTGGAGTTATGAACAGGATTCCCCCCTCCCCCTCCCCAGAGTCTGGGATTCTTCAGAAAACTCTTTCATTCCAGCACCAAGTCTGGCCTTGCAGTGTGATTCATGACTTAACCATTGCTTTGAAAGATTAAACAAATTCACATGAAGCTTGTATTACGTTTACATCCACTTATTTGCCTACGTAAATGTTATTCAGAAACAAATCCAGCTGTATGGGTTATGGGTTTTCCTTCTGGATCTCAAGGGACAACAGTTTCTTTAAATTAATACAATAATGTTGCTGACAGGTTTATATTTATGGGCTCCACAAAACATGATGCTTTTTTTTTATTATTATTATTATGGCCGATCACAGGGACTTGTATGGTGGATGCTCTGTGTAATCTAAGCCTAGTAATAAAATATTAAAATGTGTGTATTAGTTGATATGTTGTTTCATGAAGTTATTTATTAAACATTTATGGAGGGAGTCTCAAATGTCATTTAAGAGTCAAAAGTAAAACCTAATGGAAAGTCTTCAAGACAATTGTTTACACTTTGTAGTTTCTTGGAAAACAGTGGATTTCTAATTAACATCAAGAGAGAAAAAAAGGATTGGTAATGAAACAACTATTTCTATGTAAAGTAATGTAAGAGTTGACCTGTGTTTATCTCATTCCAGAAGATTAAATGTAACCGTAAAAGGAAAACGATCTTTTAATGAAGAGACTTGGCAGCACTGGCAAATTGCTGTAGTGTAAGAGACATAAAACACTAAAGGATGTGGTTATAGAAAAGTAATAATAATAATAATAATAATAATAATATTAATAATAATAATAATAATAATAATAATAATAATAATAATAAATTCAGGGTGTTGATTGTAAACCTGCTTCATCACGTGGCCCCTAATACAGTTCTTTATTCCCTATACAATGTAGTATGAACATCAGAATTCAAATAGATTGTTTTGGTGGTGATTCATGACTTCACCATGACTTCACATGGTGTTGTATGTTAATCTTGAAGTAAACACAAGGCTTGTTGATATGTTGAAACTTTTCATAGAAAAAGTCACCAATCTCAGTCCCACCTCTGTCCCAGTCGGAGTTTAGGCTACAACATTCGACTGTCATCGGGACAGAAGATTTTACATCTTTGTGCTTTTTTGGTGAGCTAATTTTATTGATGTTAATAAATAGAATAAACCAAAGAGAAAAAAAAGAGTTTGGTGAAGACTGTTTACAGCTGCTATAAGGTAAGCGAGAACACGAACGAACTTGTTCGTCAGGCATTCAATAGCATTAAATGTTAGAATAAAATGTCGTCATACTTTAATAGATAGAAAAGTTTGAATCCTGTGTAAATTCAATGTGTTTGGAAAATAAAAGTAAAGTCTTGGATCATTTATTATATTATATCACACCACTGACCAGTCATAAGTGTGTCCATTATTTCATACAAACACTAAACGATATGAGTTTTTATTTAAACAAACAAACAAACAAGCAAACAAACAAACGAACAAACAAGCAAACCCCCCACAGGCAGAAATCTCATTAAAAAGAAAGAAGTGGGCGGAGTCTTGGGTGTGCCATTATTTTCCACCCCTGCGGCCCGGCGGTGTCCCAGTCCTCCCTCCTGTTCCTCCAGCTTTCAGCTCCTCTCACAGGTCTGAAAAGGTTCTCTTCCTCTTTTTGTGACTTATAATCACAAAAACAGTCTGAATTTTAACCTAAAGCATATTGTTAATGTTTAAAAGTAGCTAAAACGTTGTAATTAGAAGGATAAGCACCTGTGTGCTAATTAGCCGGTGGTTTTTTTTAGCTAATTGTTTTATCGTAGATAAAAATGCTAACATTTCACAGATACATGTCTTAATAGTTTTATATTGTGTTTTAAACACTTATGTTTTGTAAACACTTAAAATATGATAAAGGAGTTTGTATAAATGGCTGCTCAGTATTTGTTTTGGTCTCAGGTTATTTGGGAAAAAAACTGTTCAGGGGAAAGTATTGAATTTGTTTAGAAAGTGGCGAGGAGTCGCTGGGTGACGTCACGCGCCTCCGCTCTAAGTCAGGGGAGCTCATCCTTTTTTCTGGCCTGCTTAAAATCTGCTTTTCAAATGCCTGTCAAAATGATCTGACTTTCCCAGCCATGTGTGGTTCTTTTCCAAACTGTTATTGCAAAGTTGAATGCAGACAATTGTATAGAATGTTTTTTAATGTGGAAGCATGACATTGTCCCTTCACTTGAAGCAGGTGAAGAAAAAATATGTAAATCTCTTACTATACACATTAATACATACTATACATTCTCTTACTATACACATAAATAC
Source organism: Silurus asotus (assembly GCA_024362625.1). Classification (NCBI taxonomy): domain Eukaryota; kingdom Metazoa; phylum Chordata; class Actinopteri; order Siluriformes; family Siluridae; genus Silurus; species Silurus asotus. The sequence continues at coordinate 6,404,344 of MU565024.1, read as the reverse complement.
ATACTATACATTCTCTTACTATACACATAAATACATACTATACATTCTCTTACTATACACATCAATACATACTAAACATTCTCTTACTATACACATAAATACATACTATACATTCTCTTACTATACACATTAATACATACTAAACATTCTCTTACTATACACATTAATACATACTATACATTATCTTACTATGCACATCAATACATACTATACATTCTCTTACTATACACATTAATACATACTATACATTCTCTTACTATACACATTAATACATACTATACATTCTCTTACTATACACATTAATACATACTATACATTCTCTTACTATACACATTAATACATACTATACATTCTTACTATACACATTAATACATACTATACATTCTTACTATACACATTAATACATACTATACATTCTTACTATACACATTAATACATACTATACATTCTTACTATACACATTAATACATACTATACATTCTTACTATACACATTAATACATACTATACATTCTTACTATACACATTAATACATACTATACATTCTTACTATACACATTAATACATACTATACATTCTTACTATACACATTAATACATACTATACATTCTTACTATACACATTAATACATACTATACATTCTTACTATACACATTAATACATACTATACATTCTTACTATACACATTAATACATACTATACATTCTTACTATACACATTAATACATACTATACATTCTTACTATACACATTAATACATACTATACATTCTTACTATACACATTAATACATACTATACATTCTTACTATACACATTAATACATACTATACATTCTTACTATACACATTAATACATACTATACATTCTTACTATACACATTAATACATACTATACATTCTTACTATACACATTAATATACTATACATTCTCTTACTATACACATTAATACATACTATACATTCTCTTACTATACACATTAATACATACTATACATACTCTTACTATACACACTATACATTTTCCCTGATGGTGCATTTTGCATTGTTTGTTATGGTCACTTTCAGATAGTACGTTTTTGTGTGATCTTCATATGTGCACCTTATACAGTATTATTTAAGTGTTTGAATTATTTTTTATATACATTATTATTTGCACCTCAGGTTAGATGGGAAATGCATTTCAATGGCCCTTTACTTATACTCTGCACAATGACAATGTTGAATCTAAGATAGAGAGATAGAGAGAAAGTGAGGGAGTATACTTTATATATACAGTATGGTGAACCTTGCATTACTGCATGAACTCTAAGTGCATAATACAATATACATACAAATATATAAATAAAACTTTACCTTCACCTCCAAAAATGTTTGTGGTTGTGTACAAGCAGATGTACTCGATCTAGGGTATTTTATTAATATGTAATCTAAATAAATTTTTTGACATGGTATGGTATCTGATGTAACACGTTTCTGCTGAGCATCAAAGCTGTTCAGAGAATGTGTGGATTGTGTTTTATATCGATGGGAAAAGAGAAATTCTGCAATGCAGTTATTTATCTGCCAGGTATCACACCTGTATACAGATGTGCAGGAATCTTTACTACACACACACAAAGAACCACACTTTTATTCTAAGATGAAATCTTTCTGTGCCTTTAGAGATGATACAGAGGAAAAAGTGTGTGTGTGGTGTTTCTGACTAGTTTGAAGCTCTAGATGTAAACCTGTAATGACAGATCTGTGACTTGCGATCCCTGCTCTCGTCGGATCCCGTCTGGATTTCCTGATATCTCCTTCTTCACACATGATTCAGCGTTGTGTTTTTTTTTTTTTTTTTTGCCTCCCACAACACTGATGCCTCAGAAGGCGATAATCGTGGAAGGAAACAGCTGCTGGAGGAATGTGGCATCTGTAGGATTAAGAAAGCAGGCTCTTGTGTTGACATTTGCTCCCGTACATGAATAAACGGCGGCGGTGTGTAAATCCTGAGCAGCTGCTTAGTAAAAGAGCTCACTGTGTATGGGTATCTTTCTCCTACACACACACACACACGCACACACACACACTCGCGCACGAAAGACAACGTATTTGAATAGACTGCGTACGCTCTTCTTAGTGTTATAAGAGATGTTTAATTACGTTTAGGGAAGGAGTCTTCAGGGTCAGAGGAGTTTAACACTCTGTGCTGTTTTGCGGTTTCTCTGTAATGTGCCAAGATTTTTCAGGAGAAAGAGGTGAAAGAACAATGTTAAAAAATAAATAAATGGAAAAAAAAAGCCACAGTTCGGTCCAATTTTGGTACAAAAATTTGCTTGTACATTTTTTATTAACGCAGTTTATTATTATTATTATTTGTGAATATCAGTGGTTAAAATGTGTAAATGAAATGCCTGGCTTTTTTATTATATTGATTACATTGAGTGATCAAATAAATTGGTGCAAATTGAATCATTTAAATAAAATAATTGAAAAAATTAAGTAGTTTCCATTTGTTACACCCTATTTAGGTAATACAGATGTGTATATATGGTGTGTGTGTGTGTGTGTGTGTGTGTGAGACATTTAATATAAAATATTTCTTAAGATACTTAACTGTTCTATTTATTTCAGCATACTTTAACAAATGCCTTCATTCCTTTCATTTACTTCCTCGATATGCAGAATTGTCAGGGTTTTCTCCTTTTAAGAGAAATTCTTGTTGACGTAAAAACGTTGCCAATGACAGGAAGTGGCGAAAACCAAATCTGTACGGTTTGAGTAGCAACACCGACATTGAACTCAAAGTGCGAGGCGGACAATAAACAAACTTGCAGTCCGCCACTTAATACGTTCCTCCTTTGTTCCACACCTAAAAGGATTGCATTCGGTACACGTGCACCGAAATGAAAGTCCTGTAACGAAAGAGTTTGGTAGGAATACGTGTACTGTATACTACACTGTAAGTGTAATAAAACTCTTTAGCACCTTACTGGGGACAATTCTACTGGTAACAGTAACTTTCCCTGATCACACACTGTCTTTGAGTTTTTTTTCCAAATCCACACAACACTGTTTTATCGGAATATCTGATCAATGGGGTTTATAATAATAGCGAGTGTTGCCTCTTCTTCCATGCTCTGTAAACCAGGGTGGTAACCAACTGAGATTCTAATGCCGAATGTGTGTATTTTTGTGTTTAATGTCTTTGAGCTGAAATCACCTTTACACAAGATTCTGGAGAAAATTGAAACCTATGCTCTTATCATGTCACGCCTTGTAGAGAAGAAATGCCTCTTTCATCACCTGGACTTTTTAAGATAAAAAAGAAGTCATTACACAGTGCTGGTGTTCATTTCCTTGTTTTCATTTTCTCTTGAAATCCTGGACGAGTCGAGGCCGAGGGAGAAATTCTAATGTGGCGCAGGAGCATGATGCGGTGTTGAGTCTGTTGAAATGATAAAAGACTTCAGCTATAAGAAGATGAGGCTGAGATGTACAGAGCCGCTGAAACGTGTGGGAACACCTACACTGTTATCTTTGTTTCTATGAATTCATCTGCTTATTGGAAAGTGAATGAGTGGAAGAAGAGTTTGTGGATGGATGAGTCCTACATTTTTTTGTAAGAAGAAACTGAGCTGAAGTCCAACTAATATATATGATTGTTCATTTTTGTTCTTTCTCTCTCTCGCTTTTTCATTCATTCTTGTTCTTTCTTACTCTCTCTCTCTCTCTCTCTCTCCCAGCTCTCTCTCTCTCTTTCTCTCTCTCTCTCTCTCTCTTGCTTTCTTTTTCTTCTTCTCTCTCTCTCTCTCTCTCTCTCTCTCTCTCTCTCGCTCTTTCATTCATTCTTGTTCTTTCTTACTCTCTCTCTTTCTTTCATTAATTTTTTCTTTTTCTTCTTCTCTCTCGCTCTCTCTCTCTCTCTCTCTCTCTCTCTCTCTCTTTCTCTCTCTCTCTCTCTCTCTCTCTCTCATTCATTCTCCCAATTTCTTATTCTCTCTTTTTTGTCTTACTTTTGTTCCTCCCCTCCCCTGCCCTTTTTTTTTTGCTCTGTCCTCACGCGAGGCTTGTCTCAACTACTTCTAACACCATTTTCTGCACCATTTCTTTTTTTCTTTCTAATGACATTTTATTTCTTGTGTAGGAAGTGAAATAGAGTCAAGCTTTGAGTAAAAAAGAAAAAAAAAGGAGGGCATGTTAGTAGGTAGGAGGGCATGTTATTGTGGATCTGTTAATTTTGGTGTTTTTTTCCAAATACATTCTTAATAATTTTTTTCTTATAATAATGTTTTTTATACTATTTAATTCAAGGAATCGAAGCCATTATTTTATAACTATTAATCACCTGTTAATTTTTCAGTATATCAGAATATTTCAATACAAAGCAGATAAAGGAAATATATATATATATATATATATATATATATATATATA
>MU565024.1:6386221-6399376 GCA_024362625.1 Silurus asotus | reverse complement strand
AAAACACATTTTATATATAATAACATTTTGGTTTTATTTACTTATTTGCCAGCGCTTTTTATTCCTGAGTTTCCTGAGTTATTCCTTGTTTCCTTGTTTTTACATTTTTAATTAGGAGTGTAATATATTATATTTGGATAGTAATATAGTAAAATTCATAGTAAAATAATATAATAATAACATAAAGTAAATAAATAAATAAAGGAAGGCCTGCAAAAACCAGTGAAAAATTTAGTTGAAGCTTTATACATTTTATAATAAATTGTATATAAGTAATCTTTATTTAAAAAGAAAAAGCAGTAAAGTTGATATCTATTCAAATATTATTATAATATATATTAATTGTTAATATAGATAAATAGAATGATATATAAATAAATGTGAGTGTGTATAATATAGATAGATAGTGTCATTACTTTAATAGTTGCATAGAATATGAAAGTCACCTGATGGGTGCAAAGAAAGTTTTATACACTGGGATTTCGTAATAAAACAAAATAAAAAAGCAAAGTTTGTATTTAACATTTTTGCATATTACTAAAATATAAAATGTATTATTTACTTTTTACTTGTTTTTATCATATGATCAAGTCTCAGAAATACAGGTGTATTAGAACGGTTGGTATGTCACTGTCTATCAGCGTGTGTCTGCATGTGTACATGTATAGTTTGTGTGTATGAGTGTAATGTGAGTCTCATGGTGTCGCATGGTTTTTATGCATGTACACACACACACACACACACACACACACACACACACACACACACACACACACACACACACACACAGAGTATTAAGACACTTTGCTACAAGAGAGAAATGTTCAGGCACCACTGGAGATTTTTCCTTTGATGTCTGGGACATGAAAAGGCATGTGTGTTTCTCCCCTATAAATACAGACACACACACATGCACATATACACTATTGCACACACACACACACACACACACACACACAATGTAAGGGGTTCATTGGTAATGTGCTGTAAAGGATGTTAAGTTCTCATGGCCTGAAATAATGCCTGTTCTTTAAGTATGGATCCATTGTGATTAAGACCTGTGTGTGTGTGTGTGTGTGTTTGTGTGTGTGTGTGTGTGTGTGTGTGTGTGTGTGTGTGAGAGTGTTCAGGTCAGGAATTGTACCAGACCACTTGGCGTTCCTCAGACAACTGTTCATATCTGGTTTGGTCAGCTGTTGCTGCGCTGCTATCAGCGAGGCATTACACTTTTGGATAAACAGAAGTGTGTGTGTGTGTGTGTGTGTGTGTGTGTGTGTGCGCACTTGCACAAGTCTTTTTAGTTTAGTTTTTTTCCTTCTTCAGTTTAGCACAGAAGTTATGAGGTAATGAGAACTTGTTATGAATTATTTTCTGTGATTGGAGATGACCATCTTGCACAGTTGTTTGTTTTCATCTTTAACAGTTTGCTCTCATGTCAGCACCTTTAAATCGTAAAGGATTTACTGATGTAACACCACACAGCGATGTAGAAGCAATCGACACTGCCGGAACAGTCGTTTTTTTTTAACTTAATTGATGCTTTTCGAAACTCCTCATGATTAAACACTTTTTTAAGGTCATGAGAGGTTTTTATTATTCACACTTCACACTCAGCTGTTCTGACACTGTAATCGGGGTACAGATCATCAGCTCTGAGCCTGGTTTAGAGAAGCGCTCATTATATGACCAGGACAATGATATGATGTGTGTGTGTGTGTTTGTGTGAGGGAGAGAGAAAGAGGGATGAAAGCCAAAGTTAATGTTTGCTCCTTCCTGGATAATCAGCACTCTAATGAAGGCTCCAAAGCCTGAAGGTTTTGCATTAACACGCAGCTGTTCCTATAGTTACGTCTTGGATTCAACTTCCAATACTTCCTGTTTCTACTTTCATGATGTGATTCTTTTGCTTACTGATACACACAAAAGTATTGTTACACCCACGTGAGACACCTTGCTGCACCATAACATTTTCTTTCACTTTAACTAGGAGACCCAAACCTGTTCCAGCATGACAATGCCCCTGTTAAATAAAGCCAACTCCATGAAGATATGCTTCACATGGTTTGGAGTGGAAGATCTCCTGCTATAGAGCTCTGAACTCAACCCTACTGAGCACCTTTGGACTGATTATGAACACTGACTGCACCCCAGGCCTCCTCACCTACATCAGTACCTGACTTTTTAAACTCGCCTGTAGCATAAAATCTAGTGGAACAACTTCTCAGAAGAATGTAGGTTATAATAACTAAATGGTTAAATGTGGAATAGGATGTTTAAAAAGCGCACGCTCAGCTCTTCACAAACGTTTGTCCATAATCTGTATTAAACCAGATGTGGTGCAGGCAAACTTTTTTTCTTTACCTAAATGAATTGATACTTAATTAAATCCAGTAACTTGCTCCATTCACACGGCTCTGTTCTTATCTCAGAGTAAACTGTTATGAGATTTCAGATTCTCTCCCACAGCTGGAGCCTGTGTCCCTGCTGACAATGACCATGAACGATTGTTTGTGTGTGAGGACCCTTTGTTGATCTCGTGTACATGTGAAACACTGTCCTATGATAACATGTATTTATACGTATATATATTTAAAATGGCGTGTCTAAATGCGTAGCAGTTCTATGATGAAGGTGAGACGCACCAAAAACTCGACTGCAAATATTTTTTTTCCAGCGCAGCTGTTGCTGAGATTTGGGTTATAAAAAAGGAATCGAACATGTATTTATCAAAACAACATCTTGAACTTGCAAGGTTTAGGTTTGCTTTTCTGAGCTCTAAATTGATATAATTTCCAAACAGACTCTCGTTTGTCACTAAAATGAACTACTGGGTAACTAGAAAATATTTCAGAATAACTGGTATATTAAGGATACTTTATGTTTGGCTTGGTCCTTTCGCTCTGATGTAACAACTAGCATTTCTCCCCCTGTCGTGTCTGAGTGTTTCCACAGCTGTCGCCAAACAGTTGCTTGCTGTGTTTTGTTTTCTCGTGGCTCACGTTTTCAGCGCCTTGGTGACTAACCACGGTCATGGACACTGCCGCCTCCCGGCTTCCAAAGTCAAATGCCAATCTCTCTGTGTGTGACAGGGGGTGGGGAGAAGTACAGTATTCATGACCAGTACCAGAATCCTTACATTTTCATTCTTGTGTTTCCGTTAACATATTTAGTGATGCAGAAGCGTGTAGCTGCAGGAATCCTCTCGTGGAGGAAATCTCACTGAGAACCTGGACCTCCTCCAGTTTATGCTTGGATTTAAATAGTCCTTTGGGAATGTTGTTTGTCAAACTCTATGAACATGATCTCTAGTCACACTATTCACACCGTAGGATCCCAGTTGTCATAATGCCGCTGCACATGAGAAAAAGACTCGTCTGAAGTTTTACATCATCGAGCCGAGAAACATTCAGACTTGCGTTCTCTCGCTAATGGTAGCTAGCAACGAACTAAAACCCCTGTTACCGTTCATTTTGTTAATGACACTAGAGGATAAAAAACGTCATACATGATGCTCCCACCACCGTGCTTCACTGCATGACCATCAAAATTACCAGCTGAATTAGTTCTCTCATGTCTTTCAGTGAGTTAGGATTTGTCTCCATGCTCATCATGAGGTGTGGAAACCTCCATCTGCTTATTATACAACCGATCGTCCCACCCCTTAAAGATCTAATGTGCTGCTGCTTAAACAGCCTTATCACCTGGTTTCACCTCCCACAACTTCAGAAAACATTTTTTCCCCTTCACACCATTGTTATTTGTAAAGATTTGCAGTAGGCACGACGGCGTGTTCTTGTCCTCGCATACGCACATCCCACACGTCTGTAGAGTTCCTGATATTGCTCCCCCACGTTCTGCTTCGTGCTTCGGGTTTGGTTTCTCTTGCCAAAGCCCACACCTCGTGTTCGTGCCCGCATAGTACACACAAGATCTCAAAGAGTCTGTGTCTGAACTCGCACACCAACCCATTAACACGCATGCAGCTATTTAGGGGTGTGTTGGTTTTTTTTTTTCCTTCTCTCCAAAGGCTTTAGGATGCAAGTCCATGTAGAAGCTTCTAAGATGAAGAGTGTGAATGCGGCATCAAAACGATCGCCGGTGTGGAAGAGTTTTTTCTATCAATGTTACTTTGGAGACATTTAGTGTGTGTGTGTGTGTGTGGGTGTGTGTGTGTGAGGAAGAAACCTCATTAACAAGAATTATTCGGATGTAGACTGTACTTACACAAGGTCCAGTTTGTTTTGGGGTGTGTGTGTGTGTGTGTTTTTGTGTGTGTCTGATAATAAACTTCAGACAGGCCTTCATGCAATGCTTTACTTCTGCACTGATGAACCAGGTCAGCTGAGTGTTTCTCATCCTCGTCTCCTGGCCCAAATGTAATTGTCACTGACATTGGCGCCCCTCGGTGGGCAAAATGTGAACCAGGATACACTACAGTAAAATACATCAATCATACACAACATCCAACCTTGAAAATGTAACAGCCAATTTGCTGTGGGTGATATTGGGGTTTGTGACATGTATTGATGTCACAATCTCAAATATCAGTCACAGCAACTTGGCTTTTATATTTTGTTAAAAGAAACGATGGTGTGGAAGAGTTCTTTTGTCATTGTTTTTTTGGGTATTTGTGTTACACCTTGAATGCTGGCATGTAGCTTATTTTGTGTGTGTGTGTGTGTGTGTGTGTGTGTGTGTGTGTGTGTGTGTGTGTGTGTAAAAAATAACTATTTGAAGAATGTTATTGTATTTATTTCTGTGAAGCTGCTTTGGGACATTCGTCCATCATTTAAGTGCAATACAATTAAAATTGATAATTGATTAATCAACTGATTTTTTAAAAAGTGGATATTGAAAAAAAAACACCATGTTAAATAGAACTGAATATTTTATTACAAAAATAAAAAATAAACAGTACTAAATCATGAAAATGTGTTAAATGAAAAAAAAAATCTATATATAATTAATTGATATAATTAAGCATACAATAAAATAGTCTTGCGTAAAAACAAACAGCACGTGGCGTCAGTGATTCACCTCTAGAGGTCGCTCTCAAAATAACAGAAGACCAGAAGCCGGAAAAACTATCGATATTGATTTTTTTGCCGAAAGATCCAGCAATTGACTATCAACCTCTATAAAATTTTATTCAATATTTAATGTTTATTGGTTTCCAAGTTCTATCAGGTCCTGTGTGCTCTAACATTTTGAAAGTAAGATGTACAAAAATATATTCCACATTTGATCTCAGATGTAGTTAGCAATGTATGAAGCTCGAGCCCCAGAAGCCTGAATGTTCTAAAATGTGTTCTCACACATTTCACAAAATATTGTATCTAGAATATTGTATTGTAGATGTTAAAAAAATGCACCTTATCATTGCTGTTATAGGAAATTAATCAGTTACCAGTGGAATGATTATTTACTGTTAATCATGACTAGGGATGGGTATCGTTTACATTTTATTGATACTGTTATTAGTACTAATGTCAATAATTTGGTGCAAAAAGACATGATATGAATCTTTTGGTGAATGGGCTGTTCCTAGGTGTCTTAGACCGTGTCTCTTGACTCATTCCTCACTGACTGTAAAAACCCTTTCTTGTCTAGCATTTCCTGTGGGCTTATTTAAGTAAGTTCAGACCTGCACATTTACTATCTACATGCTTCATGATTATCTTCAGCTTTGTTGCTTTAGGACAAAACTGCAGAAAAAAATGCTTGACAGCGGACATGTCTGTGCTGATCGGCCATATTGAGGGCAGACATAATGCGCAAGTTTTCAAAAATTTCCTTTCATATTTAAACCAAAGAAGGCAGTCTGAGCTGATTTATTGTAGCAGGGTGGAGTAGCATGTCAGTTTATCAGAGTTCCCGACAGAAAGCGTGAAAGTGAGAGACTCTGCAGCATCCTGACAGATTTATTTATGATCTCAGGTGTGTGTGTGTGTGTGTGTGTGTGCGTGGTTTGCTATAATGATTATGAGCATTTAACACAGCAGTAAATCAGAAGCTCGGCTACTGTAATGGTTGCGCTTTGCTTTGCTTTGCTCTGTAACCATAACAGACTTCACTGAGGTTTCCAAATGTGCTGAGCTTGCTCCTCAGGCATCAGGAACATCTCTCTCTCACACACACACACACACACACACACACACACACACACTACTGCATACACATACCTGAATGCAGATGTGAATCAGACCCCATACAGACACATTTTTCTTGGTGTAATTACAGTGCCAGGGTTTCAGGGTTTGTCTGTCTGCCTATCTTTTTTACTTTGTATGTCTGTCTATTTATTTGTTTTACTATTTATCTACCTACCTCTCTTCCTCCCTCTCTCTCTTTCTCTCTCTCCCTCTCTCTCTCTCTCTCTCTCTCTCTCCTTTCCTTTTCTAAATTGTAACAGACTTAGAGATACTCTATATTTGCAAAAGTATTCACCCACCCATCCAAATCACTAAATTCAGGTGTTCCAATCACTTTCATGGTTACAGGTGTATGAAATCAAGCACTTGGGCATGCAGACTGCTTCTACAAATATTTGTGAAAGAATGGGCCGCCCTCTGGAGCTCAGTAAAATCCAACGTGGTACCGTGATCGGATGCCCACCTGTGCAATCAGTCCAGTTGTGAAATTTCCTCACTACTAAATATTCCTCAGTCAACTGTTATAATTATTATAACATCTGGATGCTGAGACGCAAAGTGCATAGAGGTCGCTAACTTTCTGCAGAGTCAATAGCTACAGACCTCCAAACCCTCATGTAGCCTTCAGCAGCCGCACCCAAGCCTTACATCAGCAAGTGCAACGCAAAGCATTGGATGCAGTGGTGTAAAGCACTAAAACAGTGGATACATGTTCTCTGGAGTGACGAATCACGCTTCACTGTCTGGCAGTCCGTTGAACGAGTCTGGGTTTGGCGGTTCCCCAGGAGAGTAGTACTTGTCTGACTGCATTGTGCCAAGTGTAACGATTGGTTTGGGGGGGGATTTTGTTGTGGGGTTTGTTTTTCAGAAATTGCGCCCAGCCCCTAAGGTCCAGTGAAAGGAACTCTTAATGCTTCAGCATGCCAAGACATTCCTTGCTCCCAACTTTGTGGGAACAGTTTGGGGACGACCCGTTCCTGTCACAACATGACTGTGCACCAGTGCACAAAGCAAGGTCCATAAAGACATGGTTGAGTCCTGACCTCAACCTGATCGAACACCTTTGGGATGAATTACAGCAGAGACTGCAATCCAGGCCTGCTCATCTAACATCAGTGTCTGACCTCACAAAAGCACTTCTGGAGGAATGTCAAAAATTCCCATGAACACACTGTGGGCCAACATCATATTAAACCCTATGTATTAGAAACATTTTATTTTAGTAATTCAATACAAACTATTAAACTTGTATATTATATGGATTCATCACACACAGACGGATATATTTCAAGTGCTTGTTTCTTTAAATTTTTATGATTTTGGTTCACATTTAACAAAAAGCCTCCAATTCAAAATCTTAAAAAAATTTAAATACTTCAAAAGAACAATCAAAAAAACATTTTTAGTGAATTGTTGGTCTTCTGGAAAGTATATTAATTTACTGTATATGTATTCAATACTTGGTAGGGGCTCCTTTTGCTTTAATTACTGCCTCAATTCAGCGTGGCATGAAGGTGATCAATCTGTGGCACTGCCTAGGTGGTATGGAAGCCCAGGATTCTTTGACAGTGGCCTTCGGTTCATTTGCTTTGTTTGGTCTCTTGTTTCTCATTTTCCATTTGACAATATTCCATAGATTCTCTATGGGGTTCAGGTCAGGTGAGTTTGCTGGCTAGTCAAACACACCCACACCATGGTCATTTAACCAACAGTGTGGGCAAGACCTCCTGGAAAATAAAATCAGCATCTCCATAAAGCTGGTCAGCAGAGTGGTAGACGGCTGTGCTGACCTTGGACTTGATAAAACACAGTGAACCAACACCAGCAGATGACATGATTTCCCAAACCACTACTGACTGTGCAAACTTTACACTGGACCTCAAGCAACAACCCACTGAGCAATAGTCCAGTCCTTTTTGTCTTTTGTCCAGGTGAGACACCTCTGATGTTGTCTCTGGTTCAGGAGTGGCTTGACACAAGGAATGCATCAGTTGTAGCCCATGGATACGTCTGTGTGTGGTGGCTCTTGAAGCACGGACTCCAGCTGCAGTCCACTCTTTGTGAATCTCGCCAAATTCTTGAATGGGCTTGTTCACCTTTTTCTATAACATGTTTTCCTTCCATTCAACTTTCCATTAATGTGCTTGGATACAGCACTCTGTAAACAGCAGCTTCAGCGATGACCTCTTGTGTCTTACCCTCCATGTGCAGGGTGTCAATGATCGTCTTCAGGAGAACTATCAAGTCGGCAGTTTTCCCCCATGATTGTGGAGCCTGAACCAGATTGAGACACCATTTAAAGGCTCAGGCAACATATACAAGTGTTTTATTTAATTAGCTGATTAGAGTGTGACACCACCAGTCTCCATTTTGAAACTTTCTAAATATTAAAATGTTCTGAAATACTGAATTTTGGGTTTTAATAAGCTGTAAGCCATAATCATCAAAATGAAAAGAAATAAACACTTGAAATACATCAGTCTGTGTGTGATGAATCTATATAATATACGAGTTTCACATAAATGTATATGTGTGTGTGCGTGCTTGTGTGTGTGTGTGTGTGTGTGTGTGTGTGTGTGTGTGTGTGTGTGTGTTTGTGTGTGTATATATATATATGGAATTTTTTTTGTTTCTTTTTTTTCTTACTACCCTCTCCTATAGTTGTACAAATTTAACTATCTAGCTATTTCTTTCTCTTTTACTCTGTAAGTCTGTTTGCAGGCAGTATTGTGCGTGTTTGTGTGTTATTAATAGATTTGAGTGAGTTTAGTTGTTTAATAACTAGAATAAATCATCATGCTGTGTACACTCTGTGATTACAGTGTTGTGATTATTGATAAGGTATGTGACGGTTTATTAATGCTATATGTATAAAGGTTAGCAGTAGAAAGTACTGACGATGTATTTGAGTTATTCTTCCTGTGCTGATTGTTTCAGAGATTTTTGACTGAGGGAAGAAAAAAGGCTAAATTATCTCATTTCTAATAATTCGCTCTTTGTTTTATGAGCACGAGGCGCTTTATAATAACGAGTTTCTCTTTTTCTGACATCTCGAGGGCTTTAAATCGTATTTGCTCGTAGAATATTAAAGTTTAGAGAGGGAGAAAAAATTGTGAATTTCTGTAATGAGAACGAAATTATTTTGGAAATTATAACGGTTTAGTCTCATTATGAGGGATGATCAAATTAAGTAAAATTGCTAAACATTTTAGACACTGTTTTAATAGTAAAGGTTTCTGAGTGACATTTAAATTGATCATTTATTTACATTTAAAAAATTGTATATCAATCAAGAATTTTGACTTTTTAGTCTAAATATTTTGTGCGTGCCCACACACACACAAACACACACTTTTAAAACACCAGCAGGTGGGGTTGATGCTCTGTGTGATAAGGATTTAGTACTGAATCCACACTAAAACACAATTTTCAGCACTACACTGGTCAACACTGGTCAATATAATATGATCCATGTAACATCTTTCTGGAGAATTTATTGATAGATTAATTAGAAAAAATAACAAGCAAATAACAGTAAGTATACGTGTGTGTGTGTGTGTGTGTGTGTGTGTGTGTGTGTGTGTGTGTGTGTGTGTGTGTGTTTATCAATGGCCGGCAATGCATTGCACCTGTAGGCCTTTAGTGATGTCCTTCCTAAATCAGTCCACCTCATTACATCACCATGATGCCACGGCTCTAAAAAACATCAATATTATAGATATTGAGTATATTACAGTGTATACTACATATATATAGAGTATATCACAGTGCTGCATTACATACAACGAGAATAAATGGAATTAAGAAAACCCAATGAGCACAATTCAGCAAGTCTCCTTTCAATGAAGTAGGGCTGCAACCATTGATTATTTTGTTAATCAAACAAGAAAACAGCAAAAACATTTATTAGATGTTTTCATTAGTTGCTCATTATAGCTATAAAACCCTAATTCATTTACATTTACATTTGCGACATTTAGCAGATGCCCTTGTCCAGAGTGACGTACACTGGTACGCTAGATTAAAACTTAATATAAATCAGACTATATCTCTTCATTTTTTACAAAGCAACTTGGAAAGTGATAAGTGTCTGAGGAAGTGGTAGGTTTTCAACCGTTGCTTAAAGATAGCTTGGGACTAGCTGTAAGGGCATCTAGGGGAAGTTCATTCCACCACCTCGTTGCCAGAACAGAGAAGAGCCTTGAAGTATACTTACCTTTCATTCTGAGAGAAGGTGGTACCAGTCGAACAGTGCTGGAGGATCTCAGACAGCGTGATGGAGTGCGAGATGTGATGAGGTCTCTGAGGAAAGATGGTGCTGGTCCATTTTTGGCCTTGTAGGCAAGCATCAGTGTTTTGAATCTGATACGTGCAGCTACTGGAAGCCAGTAAAGGGAGTGATGCAGTGGGCAGATTGAACACAAGTCGTGCAGCTGTGTTTTGGATCATTTGCAGTGGACGAATAGCGTTCAGAGGAAGACCTGCCAGCAGAGAGTTGCAGTAGTCCAGTCAAAAAAAAAGACAAGAGACTGAACAAGCACCTGGGCAGCCTGTGTGGGCAGAAATGGTTGAACTCTTCAGATATTGTAGAGAAATCAAGCCACATTAGCAACATGTGAGGAGAAGGACAGTTGATTGTCCATAGTTACCTCAAGGTTGCAAGCAGTGGCTGAAGGGAAGAGCAGAAAGTCATGAGATACTCGGAGATCTTGACCTGGAGATTAATCACCTGGGATGAACAGCAGTTCAGTTTAGCTGGGGTCGAGTTTTAGTTGATGAGCACTCATCCATGAAGATATGAGCAGAGAAATGCAACAAGCTAACAGCCTAAATAAAAATAAAAATGAAAAAAAAAACATTGGTGTACAATTGCATAATTATTCTCTAAAAACTACAACAGTGAATAAAAAATTTAATAATTTAGCGCTGCTGTTATTTGCTAGATTTATTGTTTGTCTCTGTTAGCACCATTTAAATTGTATCCATCACTGTCATGAGCGAGCTTATTCCGTAACCTGATGCTCTCCAGTCACGCCAGAACAGATCCAGTGCAACTGTCCTGAAGTTCACACAATAGCACTTCTCCAAACCATACCATTTACATGAGTATACATTACATTTAATGAGGATTCTACAGTTTATGCATAACGTGCTGATGTTTCGCCTTTATCCGTGACACCAGTGTTTTCTTTTCATCTGCTCGTACATCCTGTGGTACTTCCATGCCACTCAAACTCAACTTTGCATAACTTGCAGGTTTTACAGTCTTATTTGTTGCGTCTATCATAAAATTCTTCCATGCTTTGGATTGGCCTGCCGGTTGACCCTGTACTCTCCAGCCATTGTGCAAGTGGCGGTGGTATCTTACCCTCACGCTAACCCATAACTTGAGCAGCCCAAATAATCGATAATGGCATTCCTTGACAACACGTTTCGTTATCGATTAGTTGTTGCAGCCCTGGGAATTCCTGGGAATTTTGAATTTAGGGCAAATTGTGTTTTATTTTTGTGGACATGAAAACATCACCTAAGGACGAAATTGTATTTAGTGCGATCGTACTGTTTGATACTATTTTACTAATAACCATGAAAAAAGCAACAAACACACCCAATATTACTAGAGTGCTTATTCTGACAGGAAATCATTATGTTTTGGCTCTGCATAGAACCAGAATGGCTTCCAGGCTCATTCATTTTTTTGGATGGTGGTTTGTGGTAGCTCAGTGGTTAAGGCTTTGGGTTATTAATCGGAAGTTCATGGGTTCAAGACCTGGTATTGCCAGACTGCCACTCTTGGGCCCCTGAGCAAGGCCCTTAACCTTGTGTGCTGCTGTAACATAGCTAACTCTGCACTCTGACCCCAGCTTCCTAAAATCACTGGAATATGCTTAGAAAGAATTTCACTGCTCTAATGTACATATGACGAGTAAAAAGCACATTTATCCATTTTTAAATCTTTTTTGGATTTGGACCCAGTTCTCATCCGGGGCTGTGTGAACTGGAGACGGTAATATAACCTCAGACATATGGCAGTATCGGTCACATAGTTTCCTTGCTGTGTGCTGTTTTGCCTGTTGTTTGGCTCACTGCCATTTTTTTCTCTTTTTATTTACTGTTTCCAAATGCTGTAGTCTGGAGGTTTTTATGAATGAGCTCAGTCGTCTCGTACACCTTTTTTGAGGGTCTTCAGTGTGTTTTGGACCATCATTTAAGGCCATATTAATAGTAGTTTCCTTCATAACCTACTGTTCTGCCCTTTTTCCTAATGTCTGTAGATTTCCTGTGTCGGTGCTACCCTTCCTCTTCTGACATAAGCAAATCTGGGGTACCACCGTGAACCGCCCACTGTTCTTAGCGATGAGAGCAGACAGGGGCCACCTCTGACGTAGTTGTCGTCTGAAACGAGCCTGATTTACAGACCTCAGGGCTTGAAAACTTTGGCTTTGCAAAAAAATTCGGCTGATAAAGTAAGAACTTTGTTATTCTTCTGAATTTAGCTAACTGTCAGCACTCACTTCAGCAAAAGAAATGATACTTGGGATAATGGTTACCTTAGAAACGGTTGTATAATAATGCTAGGTATGTATAAAATCCCAACCTGTGAAGTCACAAGTTCAAACATTAATTCCACCCCTTCTGACCAGGTGCCACTCAGAAAAAATCGGGAACTTATTAGACTTTTAAAATTTTTTATTTTATTACCAAAAAAAAAAAATGCAGGAGATTTGGAGAAAAAACGAGAATGGGAATAGTGCAAAAGTGAAAGATGAGGAGGCTCGTTCTCTTCCTCAGCCTTTTGTGTGATTTATGATTACAACATCTGGCCTGCAGAAAGCTCGTACAGGGATGACAGAAAAAAGGAGATAAAGAGGAATTGGGGAGGGAAGAGAGAGAGAGAAAGCGCATGCAACAAAAGAGAACTGGATAGTCAGGAGAATTTTGCTGCCGTGTATTATATTTTTTTCTCATCGTCCATTGTCGCCATGATGGAGAGACGAAGAGA
>MU565024.1:6356221-6383721 GCA_024362625.1 Silurus asotus | reverse complement strand
TGTTCCACTGGAGCGTCGTGACAGATCTCAGTGTGATGGATGTTACAGGATAATCCTCACGTCGAGATGTTAAATTGTTCATGAAGAAATCGTTTACATTTATTTATAACTCATAATAAAGCTGGGAAGTGTATGGCAAGTGTTTTCATGTGTGCAGGCTAATTCTGTACGAAAAAAAATAAATAAATAGAATATATAATTTTGAAATGGTGAAATGGAAAACACAAAACACACCAGAGCGAGTGAACGCTGTTGCTCGAGCAGAGCCGTAAATAAGGGCGATTTTTTTTTTTTTTTTTTTTGTAACAGACCGAAAGGGTTTATAGAGGGACGAGAGAACTTTCCAGAAAATCATCCAAAAAACAGAACGTGTCTTCACAGAGAGAAAAAGAGAAAGAGAGAGAGAGTTTGGCCCATGTCATCTTTATAATGGCATTATTTAGTGCTGACAAGTAATATTACACATAATGTTATTGATATTGTAATGTCTTAATGTGACAAAATAATTACAAGCTGGAGGCAGCTTTTTAAGACTTTTATGATGTAGTGAAGTGAAGATTTTTTTGTTAAATATTTTCGACTTATTTTGGGGGATATCTTGTAGGAATTATTTTTAATATTATATAAAATAACTGTGGAAGTGATGGGTATTATATATTGCAGATTGCCTGGGATTTGTGATTTTTCTCGAGGTTTTCTCGTCCTCTTATTATTGATCTTATATAAATCAGTATGAGGGCATCTGCTTTAAATATGTAAATCAAATAAATATTATAGCTCTTCTTGCATGGTGACTACAGCAAAACCTCATGTGACACAGTCTTGTGTATCGAGTATTTCTTAGAGTTTTTTTTTATCAGCTCTGTGGTTTAATTGGCTTCTGCTCCACTTGCTCCATTACTGTAGTTAGAAAAGCAGTGTTAAAAGCGTGTTCAGGTGGAACACTGAGGTTATGTCATGGCAGATCAAAGCTATTTGAGCGGTTAAAGCAGTCAGGACGTTTTTTTGTTGCTATGCAATTGGCAGTAGGAAAAACCCACTGAAAATATATGAAAAATTCCTTCAGAAGTGTCTCTCAATTGCTAGCCCTGTAAAGTACGAATGCTGGACATTTAGCACTACATATCGCTCAATAATACTTGTGCACTGATTTTAATTCTAACGCTTGTAATCAGGGGATCAGGTTCAAATTAAGCTCCTCTCTGGTTCCCCTGGTGATGCGAGTCATTCATGGCAGGTGCCCTCTTGTCATCTCAGCTAGAAGAGTCTCGGGTTCAAGGCCACATGTTTCGGCCTTGTTAATACTTTGGTCTTCAATGGGCTATCAAAAATATTTTTCCATCTGAAAGGAAATGCAGGATCGTTCAGGGTTATTACTGTCTGTAGTGGACTTTACTTGCGTCACAGCATTGATCATTACTTCACTGGAGAGGACGGGAAATTAAATCACTAATGCTGCAGTAATTATCTTGAACATTTAGTCCATAAGAGCATATTCTTCTGTTTGTATTTATTATTTTTTTTTATTTCATGCATTTTTTTCTGAGAAATACAGAAAGTATCAGCTATCCAAATATTATGTGATTTATATACAGAAGCTGGCAAACAAGAATGTCCTGTCCTCATATTTATGTCCTGCCCTGGTCTGTCCCAAAGATGTAATAAAAAACATTACAGCTTTAGCGCCGAATGTTACTAGGCTCTGACACTGGAGACTCCTTCCATACACAATTTCAACGATTGTGCATATTTCATATGCGTGAAATCCATGCACAGAGATTTTACCATTTCCAATTGCTGTTCTATGAATCCATCCTCAAAGCTTCTGTGGTGTTTTGTAATTTAATCGATCCCCAGCTGGTAATGATCAAAATATGCCCAGCTGCATAGAGTGGTCTTCAATGGAAGAGAACCCCATTTGGAAGCAGGCTGGGACGAAGCAGGTTGTATCTGAGGAGAGGGACAGGGACATTGGTTGCTGGTCACTCAGGACTATGTGTAAGTTGAGGGAGAGAGAGGGAGGAAGGGTGATGGCGAGACAGAAATATGGATTAGTGTCCTTATTGTATATAAGTGTGCACTTGGGACCTCAGCAAGACAAGCATTTCAGCATAACTCTGTGATCACCTGCACTCTACTGTCTCTACTTTAGCATACACTTTTCTTGAGCATTTTTTTAAGGCTCTGGACATCTCGTTGCCAACGGTCTTCGTGTCTCATGTCGCCGGAAGTCACTAGCTATCAGTGAAAATAAACAATCTCCGGTCGCTTGTACACAGTGATTTGATTTATGTTGAGTTGATGATATGCTTTATCATAACATACCTGTGATTTTAGCTGTTCTACAGAAGCGATCAAATATTTTCTTGAAAGTAACAAAGATCAGCTTGTTGGTGAAACTTTTTACTCTTCTTCAAACTCCTTGATGCATTTGCAGCAATGGCATCTGGCCTGCCTGCTCTGAATTTTTTAGTTTAAGGGATTAAAAAAAAAAGCTTTCCAGGAAATGCTTTTTAATGTTCTGAAGGCTTTGGAGGCCTGCACTAAAGAAAGAAGGCATGCTGTAAATAAATATCTTCTACACAACGGATCAAAAGCATTCCTTCTTTTTTCTTGCAAGAGATTCTCAAAGAATCTCTCGTCCTATTCTAGAGTCTACTCTTCATTTCTCTCTGACAGAAATGATTCACTAACTCACCCAGTCACGGAGAAAGCATGGTCCAGTCTGTGAAATTCACTTGATCTAATTTGGGGGTTTTAGTTCAGTCACTGAAGCCTGAATTTGGTTAAATTGATCATCGCCATCTTGAGCGAGTTTGCAATATAGGTTTAAAGAGATAAAGAAATAATTGAGCCACAGAATGCATCAGATGGACACGCCCCTATTTAAGTCGCAGAGTCACACACTTAGCATTATTAACTAATGGGTCCAATACTAAATTGTAGTTGTATAAATTTTGTCTAGCTAGCTGGCGTTAGCATAATGTTGTTCAAAGTGTAAATCATTTATATATCGATCTTATGATGACAATAGCAATACGAAAATATTAGTAAAATATTTTAATGTTTGTGCTGCATTTAAATTTTCATGCACTGCATTTGGATGCCTGGATGTACGCGTCTCTTGCCTTGGTAGATGCCTTACTCTTGTCAGCGGTAGACAGACTTCAGTTGTCTCGGTCTTGTCTTGTCTTTTTTTTTTTTTTTTTTTTTTTTTTTTATGTGTTTTTTTTTTTTTTTTTTTTTTTTTTTTATGTGTTTTTGGTGTTGCCAGTTTTAGCTCTTTCCTTTCTTTTTTATCCACGTCGCCTGACACTAAAACAGAGCACGTATATCCCACCCACTAACAGGTGCCATGATGAAGAGATAATCAGCGTTATTCATTAAGTTATGAAGTCATAATGTTATGCCTGATCAATGTATACTACGGTACTGTAAATTGCTCTTTTCTAAATTATGTACTGTAATTTGTTTAATTATTAACAAATTAACTTTAGCAATTTGACCCACAGTAACTCGCCCATTTGGATCATTTAACTTTTGTTAAATAAATTTGTTAAATTATTAACAAATTACAGTATACTACCCCAAACTAATCACCATACTTTAAGACTCCTTGGTAGGCTAGGATTTGTCTCGCCTTACAATATTTTGTACTTATGATGGTGGCATTGCAACACATCTCCATAGGAAGACGGGGACTCTTTGTATTCTTCTAATTGCAAACAGCAGTTCAGCTTCCTTCAGTGAAACTAATGTAATGCCATCACTGTGTTAACTCATGTTGGTTGGCTAGTTATAACGTCAGTGCTGCGAGTTAAAACCCTAAGTTACATTCATGTTTTAACTTAACAGTAAAGAGCTGTGAAGAGCTGGCAGGTGCACGTTCATGAGGCTCTTCTGTCAAGTCCAAACAGATCTTGTAAACTCAAAAAGGGTCATTTACAGAGATGTAACAAAAAAAATGCAGGGTTTTCCCATTTTTCTAACGTGACTGGGCATGGTTAAAAATGTTGTACTGCAGTCAGCCACTAGAGGTCCTTAAAGATATTGTGGCTTACTTTTCAGTCCGTGATACAACACACACACACACACACACACACACACACACACACACACACACACACACACACACACACGTTGTTCTGGCACTGAAACATGACGCTTGTTCGAAGTGTAAAGGTTAGATATCAAAGAGCATGCTGTATAGGTTGTCACATACGACATCCTGACATGCGATTCGGTGTGGATCATGTCGACGCGGTGCTTAGTCCTCAATGTCTCTCTGTTTCTTTGGGGATAATTTTAGAGACTGTGAGAGTAAAAGAGGTGCCAAAATAAAAAATAGGACACTTAGTCCAGGTCAAAGTCTTGCTCGCTACCACACTTGCCCTTTGGATACAGTTTGGCATATAGGCACAACTTTCTGCAACAAATTCACTTCCCCACAGAAGAACAGGAGTTAATATTAAAGTGCTTCAGGGTGAAGTACAGTGACACTCTGTCCTGCTGTCCCGTTCTGCATTCTGTTTGGCTGTCCATTTGTTTCTATGTGATATGTCGTTGTTTTTACATGTTAATGCTGACACCACTTCACTTTATGGCTGTTGGTATACTGATTTTAGAAATGTGTAGGTATATTGACGGTTTTTGTTAAGAAATTTCTATTATTGTAAAATTCTACATTTCTGATATCTTTAGGTTTTCGTCTTTAGGTCTTTTGTCTTGGAGGGATGTGAGGAGAGTCTGGTAAACCTGTGGTTTTCCATCACTGATGAACTGTAACTATAAAAGTATGTTGTAAAAAAATCAAGGGGGCAACAGTTTGATTAATTCTTCAGTCTGAAGTTTCAGCTCCATACCCCAAATTGCAAGGTTATGCCAAATACCTACGTTGTACAGTATAGCCAACCAACTGGCACAAATCATGATGTTTAGACACTAAAAACCGTGAGCCTTAAAAAAAAAGTAAGTCTCAACCTGCTTAAGCCTTGTTTCGTCCCATCAGCACATGCTGTTCTTGTTTGTTTTCACTATCGGCCCAAATCTGAAAACATCTAGAACAGAAATCCATGGCACATTCTTCACTCGAAACAGCTTTCCTCCATCTTGACCTGTCACACTCCGGCACTGGTGTGAGGAGCTCACTAGATTTTTTTGGGAGGGGAAAAAACCTAAGGAAAAGTTTTCAACAGGTCGTTGAAAGCCACGAGCATTTAAATGTCAAATCTGGTATTGAGAAACATCACGTTTGAGTCTCTCGCTCAAACTTTGAATCCCTGCTATGATGAAGCGTGTTTCTGAGGGCCAGGAGATTAAAGTGCGTCTCTCGTCCTGGCTTTTAGCTTGGTTCGCTTGAGTCAGAGCGATTTCAGGCTGCGTGATCGGAGCAGAGCAAAGATCTCGGTCTTATTTTCACCACCAGGGAGGACGGGCTCTCATCAGGGGAGAGATTAGCGAACACTGAGTTCTGAAAGCACGCACTTAAAGCCAATTTCAACGCTCTATTTTAAATGCTCTAGACACGGTTGCGAAGCCGGAACATGTGAATATGTTGAATTAGGCTGTGGTGCGTCCATTTTTATTAGTCCATGAATAATTACATACAGTTCTATCTGAACAGTGGGTTAACAAGATTAAAACATCCCAGCTGGACAGTATTATTTACCATGCTACAATTAAAATTGTTAAAAAATATTTTATTATATATTTAAAATGTATAGATATTATATAGAAATTAAAACTCAAGCAACTGGTAATTAAGTGGTTTGATAAATGATGTTTTTATGCTCAAAATGTATATTGTATTTGAATTCTTACAATGCATTGTGTAGAAAACATGCATTTAAAAAAATATAACACATGCAGGCTGATGTAAAATAAATCATTAACACAAAAGTAATTGCTAAACATTTTAAATAGTTACTTTTTAATTTATTATTCACAATAACTATTGCAAAGTTTTCTGAATCCACTATTTTGTTTTATAATTTTTTTAAAAATAAAATATAGTTAAATTAGCCACAGAAATGTCAAAACAAACAAGTGTCCATGTGAAATCCATTTGATAAATATTTTTTTAATTTAAATATATATTTGTATTTTATAAACTGTATGGTTACATCCAATATTTTATTATATATAAAATGTTTTTTTTCTTCAAAGCTTTGTCCTTCCTGCGCATATTCCAACAGATAATAAAAAACAATGCAGATGTTAATGCTTATATTAAAAAAAAACAAGCAAATGATTTCAACCTTTTTGTATTTTATTTGTTCTTATTTGTTAAATAAGTACAAAAAATAAAACGGTTAAAGTAGTGGATGAGTTTTTCTATTCTGCCACCTACTGGTGCTACAGTGACACAAGAAACCCTTTTGATGAAAGGTAGATGGGTCATGTCTCTGTGATCAGCATGTCATCAGAACCATTGTGGAAACTCTCAATCACATAAACACACCTCAGCCTGATCAATGCCTTGTGTCCAAAGCTGTACATTATATAGTTTTTGAGTGGTGCAGTGGATTATGGGTAGGTCATATATCATTTGGATGTAATGTTCGGAATGAGTGTGGCGGCGTTATTTCAGTTAAAGCGCCCTGTTGTTGATAAACTGCAGAAAACTCAGGAGGAAGTTTGTATGCTGCATTTAATAGTCAGCTTGTAGTCTCTAGGTGATGGATTAAAGCTAAATTTGCATTGCCTGAGGAAAAGACAAAGTGCTTTCAAACTAATCACTATTGCCTGTAGCAAACATAAAAAAATGTCATACCACATGATGGAATAAAAATTGTTGTTATGATTACAACGAATGCGAAGGACATTTATCACAAGAATGTGTTGGGATTCTTTTCACTAACTAATTTGATCATAATGCGTGACTCCTGCTCACCATTTTGCCATTTTTACATGTGGCACTGTACGACACAATCCTGATAAAACCTCGTCAGAATCCACAAACACACTGTGCTATTAGATTGTTCTGGGTGCTCAGTGGGACAGTACAAGTTTATAGCTCTTTCATTAGAAAGCATGAACTAGTTCCACCGGACAATTAGAGCGTTTGTGTGCTAAATAGCTGGCTATATACCCAACAGCTGTACTTTATCCTCTATAAACAATTTTTTCTTTTCATTTTAAATCTGAATCTTGTATACGTGCAGTTCATATTTGTGGCTGTCCTGTGCGATTTGTCATTTTGTGCTTTTCTGATATGACAGCTCACAAGTGGACAAACTCCTATACCCACAAGAAGATTTACGCTATAAGACCATATTAATAATATTTTAGATTTACATATTATGCAAAAATACAAACAAATATTCATTGGGCTTGTACACCAAACAGGCATAACATTATGGCATTATAACAGTATGAGCGGTGAAGTGAATAACACTGATTATCTCTTCATCATGGCACCTTTTATTGCGTGGCAACATTTTGTTCTCAAAATTTATGTGTTAGAAGCAGGGAAAATGGGCAAGCGTAAAGTTTTGAGCGAGTTTGACAAGGGCCGAATTGTGATGGCTAGATGACTGGGTCAGAGCATCTCCAAAACTGTATCCTTTGTTGGATGTTCCTGGTCTGCAGTGGTCAGTCTCTATTAACAGTGATCCAAGGTTGGCGGCCGAGGCCCGTTGATGCACGTTGGGAGCGAATGCTGGTCCTTGTGACCCGAACCAACAGACGAGTTGCTGTTGCTCAAATTGCTGAGGAAGTTAATGCTCGATGGGTCAGAACTTTTTTGTGGACCAACACAATATTAGGCAGGTGCTCATAATGTTATGCCTGATCAGTGTATGCAATAATGTTAAGAATTGTGTTTAGAATTGAGAGAAATCGCGAGAGTTCATCCGGGTGCAAGAAAGGATTTGACCACATTGATGGCACATTGATTTATTCTCAGTAGTGCTTCAATGTAAGACATTTTATTTTGTAACGAAGGCTATACCCTATACAGCGCGCTCCCGCTACGCGCGTTCTCGCTACGCAAGACGCGACGCCGCCCCTCCGATTCTTCCGTCTCTCTCTGCGCGCGCGCGCGCTCGCTCTCGCTCCCAGGCTCGCGCAAATCAGCAGCTGATCGGAGGAGAGTGAAATTCGCCGCGCAGCTGTTCCCGTTTACCGGGTGAGTCTCGGAAAAATAAGGAAATAACTCACTTTAAAGCCTTAAATAGCGTCTATTGACATACATTAACGTGTTTCATTCTAGTTTTGAACTTATTTCCGAAAGTTATGGATAATTTCGTGTGTTTTTTTAACGTGCAGTCGCGCGCACCAGGCGTTAAACCGTCACCTTCTGACCTGAGGCGTGAGAGGAAAAAAAAAACTTTAGCATCTCTGCTAACTCAATTACGTGATTGTTTTTAACTCGTACTAAGAGCGAATAAAAGAAAATACGGCTACAACTATCTTGCGCTACTTTATAACGATTGTGAAAAGACAAGTTGTCATTTTGAAATTTTACATTCAAAACAAGGTCCAATTCAACAGCATATTACAATGACATGAATGGACGAGGCTCCTCGTGACGTCATTCACCTGTGCATTTCATATAGTTGCACGGACTTTATCCCATACACCAAATGTTATATTGGTATAATTGTTTATTTGCATGTTGTGAATTTGTCTACATGTTGTGATGTGTGCAGTATCAGGAACTTATTATAAAGTGTGATAAGATGATCAGGAATAATCTGGTCTGATCATTAGATACCACGGGATTGGTGTAACGGCTTTGAAATGGGTTGTGTGCGACGTGTTTTTATTTTTTATTTTTTTGTCTTTGAGTAGGGAAATAAAAGTGAAATAAAATGTAAAACTGCCTCATTCACTAGTTAATGAGCAGGCAGTTATGTTCCGGACTATAAAATAAGGAATTTGTATGGCTTCTGATAAGTAGATAAACAGATGTTAATATCATGGATGTTTCAGAGCATCTCCAGTAGATAACACACACACACACACACACACACACACACACACAGAAGGAGATAACCTTAACGAGTGCAGCAGGCAGAGTGTGAGCGTCCAGAAGACAGTGTGATACACACTTATCAGCGAGTAAAGTAAAAAAAAAAAAAAGGTTGATACAGGGGAAGAGGTTGTACAAAACAAAGCTTATGCATCACAGTGAAAGTGTTCGTCGTTGTGGTGGGTTTAATAATTACCCAAACGTCTGTGTATTAATGTAAATACAGTTCTAGCAGGAAAATGCATTTCGAATCAACGTGTGCATGTGGACTGACATTTAGAAGATCTTGATTGATATAGCTGCTTCGCAGTAGTTGCCATTTTTTTTTTGCTAAGAATGTTAACACTCTGGTGGACATTGTGGCTTATTTATTTTTGCACAGGCCGTAATTAGGTTTAATATGAGCTGTTAGTAAGGAATAGCGCACAACAAATTCAAGTAATTGTGATGAAGCACAATGTGCAGTAGAGTGCGACTAACTTCCCAATGTCTGGAGTGTGGTGTTCTGCTTATACTGCTGAGATTTGCAATTATTACAAATGTATTTATTTTTTTATTACTAAATCAACTTTAACTCATTTTAAGAGTTTAGTTTGTCAACCTTTTCTCTTGCCTGTTTCTCTCATGCATCTCTCTTTTTAATTAAAGTGTAAACTCTTCTGTCGAGAAGCTTTACCCGTGCTGAGAAGCGTTGACGAGTAGAACTGACATTAGGGACTTCTTCAATTAAAGTTAGTCACACATTGTATATATACTTAAAAAACCTGCTTATTGTTCTTCGATTATGTGGCACGTTTACCATACAGGTCCCTGTATGCGAGTTGTTACTATAGAAACAATAATGTGTTAGAAGACACGCATTAATAAAAACAAAATCATGCACACTGTCTGACCAGTCAGATTCTGGAGTCATAGGACTAATGGACTTTCACAGAAATCTGACCTCATTTTAGACGAGTGTTAAGAAAATGCGATTCTCTCACATGAGTTTTGACCGTGCACGATGGGTCATTTTTTCATGTTGGTCAAATTCTGTGAAAGTAGGCGGACCTTGGCCGCGGTTATTGAGAAATACAGATAGACTGATAGTGAGGTAAATGAACAGCGGGAGGTGGTGGAGAAAATTAATTTATCTCTCTCTCTCTCTCTCTCTCTCTCTCTCTCTCTTTTTCTCTTTCTCTCTTTCTCCCTCTCTTACTTGTTTTTCACTCTCTATTTGTTCTGTTCTGTCAGTATTCCAATCTTGCCACCTTCCTTTCTTTTTCTGTTTTCTTGGACTATTTTTTTCTTTTCATTTCTGGCAGCAAAACGCCCATCTCACCTCCTCCATCATCTCTGTGCCTTTTTTTTTTTTTCTCCTTTTCTTCTCTTTTCTCGACCCTCACAGAGAGACAGGCGTTTTCTCAAGTGCTACTCTTCTCTTAATTAAGAGAGAGAGTAAGAGAGAGTGACAGAACCAGGCTCTAAGAACTGGAAGGATTAAGTGTGAATGTGAGGGGTAGGGGAAATCTGGGCGTGTTTTGTGTGTATGTCTCTGTGTATAGGAAGGACTGTATTGTTGAATCGCCATGAGCGTACTGTAAGGCCTTATTAGGATGGTGTGTAGTTTGTGTGAATCTGTGTAGGGGTTCTTCGTCCTGTCCTTGGCCCTTTGTTCACCACTGGTATGCATGTCTGGCTCTGTGCTGAAGTAGGGAGGTGACATCGCTGAAAGCTTTTGATCACAGTCTTTTTTTCCCACTCAATTAAAGGAAAAGTGCTTATAAAAAAGTCAGTTTGTTATTTTGGAGAGAAAAAAAGAAAATGTGATCAAAGGGAAGGAGTGGATGATGCTCATGATGAAATGGGTTAAATATGAAGTGTTGCGATACTTGGATGGGGTTAGTTAACATTCAAGTAAATATTACTCGTATGAATGTGTGCATCAAATCAGAAACTTCAACGGTCTTACTTTAGGATAGATCAACCGGTGTGGACGCTAATTCTGCTGAAAGTTTTGAAAAGTTAAACATTGGTGATCAATTAAAATAAATAAATAGACGGGATAAAAATTCAGTCCAGAAACTGAAACAATTATTGGATTTTGAACTCAAAACACTCCTTCATAGAAGTTTTTTTTTTCAATAAGATGCTTTCATTAGGATGAAACCGAGCTGAATTAATCTAAAACATTGACATTGTTTTACTATTCAGTATACTAATGAGTAGGGCCCAAAACAGCAACAGACCTGGACACGGCATTCATTTACAGGCTTGAGAATAAGGACTATTAAAGTTTACTCCCTCAAATGCCCCTATTCTGACTGCATAATTTACCAATGCACACTAATGTGATAAACAAGTTACTCACAATAATAATCTTTTGTTTGATTGTTTTTCATTACCAATAATAATAAAACATTCTGTCAGTTCTCTTTTAGTGCTGTACACAGGTAGATAGGCAGAGGTGTGTGTGTGTGTGTGTGTGTGTGTGTGTGTGTGTGTGTGTGTGCGTGCGTGCGCACTCCACTTGAAGAGAACAGCTTGCCTCGAATACCGTCTTATTAACACATGTTGGCAGTGAGCCCTTTCACCTTTACCTCTGCTGAGTTTTGCCATTTCAACTATCCATGTCTCGCACACATTCACAGAACCGCAAAACTCTAAGCCGTTTCTGTTTCATAACTGTTCAGTTAGTTCTCAGGATGCTGCATGTGGCAAACATAAATCAAATAAATGTTATAGATATTTAAAGATATTACAAATATTTGTGTGAGTAAGCGATGCATCGACATGTAGCCTTTTTGGTACTTGTGAACAAAATAAAAGTTATTTTTGTTATTTCCGTTCCATAAAAATCAACTGAAACATGATTGTGATTAAAATATTCAAAATATCTGGTGGTATTCACAAACTTTTATAAGGATGATGAGTAAATAAGTATTTCTGTGCAGTTCAATGATTAATTTTACAGTGCTCTCTAATGGGGCTAGTTATAGCAACAAGCCTGACACTGATCAGATGCTTATCTTTTTAAGTTATCTTTTTTTGTTGTGTTTATTACTGTTAACCTTAATTTTCTTTTCTGCTGGTGGTCATAGCCAGCCACCGATCTTCCCCTTGATTGATTGAAGATGAGATGTAATTTGCTTGAAGATTTTCTTTAAAGCAGAAGGCTTCCTTTTATGCGCATATTTGGTGTGCATCTAATGTCTAAAGGCAGTAAGGACAAATAACCTAAAAAAAAAAAAGAAAACAGATTTTGAGGAAATTAAGGTGCCTGATTTAATCCGCCATTACACTTCCCTCTGCTTGCTGAAAATATTTCACTTTAATTAGCATCCCTGTGCCCCAAGTGCAAATGACATGACTGTAGACTCCAATATTTCACATTCTAGCAATTATAAGTTTGTACAGTTTTTCTACCAAAAATTAGAACTGCCTTTTCTCTAGATATTTGCTCTTTTTAATTTGAATGTTGATATTTTGAATGAAAAGGTCATAGACACAGCAAGTTTTCAGTCTCTTCTCTTTCATTATTCTAAACAAAACTAAACTCCTTGCACATAATTAAACAAAAAGGGGTTTTAGTTTAGCATTCTTTAGTTTATAGAATGTTTTTGTCATTAAATAAAATTCATGCCTTATTAGGCTCCTATATTAATATTAAATGGAAAAGTTGCAGGGGTGAATGAGTATGAGCATACTAGCACTGTTTCTTCCGCTGGTTGTTTCGAGAAATCATTTAAAATGATTAAGAAAGGGATGACTGTGTGCGTTGCTTTCATTTGTTGGTTTTAAAAATATAAAACAAACAATGAAATAACTGTTGAAACTTTTATTGCAGCACACCGATGATTCGCTAATAATAGAGCACCTGTGAAATTTCCCTTTACTTCCAGTTTAGGACTGGATGTTATAGTGGAAAAATTGTGCACTTTAGGTCAATGATCATATTGATAGTGATTTTTTTTTATTACAACACTGCGTGATTAAACGAATAGAGAAAATATTTTTTTTTTATTGGGTTCTCAGCATTTCCTGAATTGTTTTATTTCTCTTAAAGTTTTTAATGTGGTAAAGAAAAACGTTTCTTTCTACCTTTAAATATTTAGGTAGATTTAATAATGCAGAAAGTATAAAAGTCTGGGAAGGTTTTGTCCGTGCTGCTTCATTAGCAGCGACTGTGTCTAAAACTGAATTCTGCTAGTTGTAGATATAACCATCAGGGTGTGTGTTTATTGTTGCACACAGCTATTGTGGATAAAACAACAATGTTCTTGGGTTATCTTTTCGCATCGTTTAATCTTAGTTGTATGTTGAACTATAGCGCCCGATCATTTTCACACCACCAAAACATGTTTAGATGAATAAACTTACCTGGAGTCCAACTGTGGCACACGAAGTTGATTAGCACATGATTAGGAAAGGCACACACTTGCTAGGATCAAGTGATTAAAGGATTTCAAAGTCTCAGTAGACCTTTAAAATATATTGTCTTGAGACAGATCTGAAACATCTGTCAAGTCACCATTGACATTGATCTACTACTTAATGCTAAGTAGTAGATCCATTAGGAAAAGAAGGGTTTTGACAGTATTTTATAGTCAATGTGCAACTTGTATAAAAGTACAGATTTACTCTCCTCTAAAGTTACTCAACATACAGCCATTATTAACAAAATAGCTGGCAAAAAAGTGAGTACATCATACGTGATAACAGCTGTATGTCATTTAACCAGACAGAGCCACATGTCCTATTCATCATGTTCATGTTTTTGTCCGCATGACAGGACCATACAAATTTTTGTATCTTGTATTAGAGCAGTTAAAAATATAGTTCTTTGAGTACAATTCTCTCTTACTCTGGACCTTCAGCATGGCACCTCAATGGCAAAAATTGAGAATTGCAGTTGTTGCTCCCTACAGGGACATACAGAGTTTTTCCAAGATGGGTTCCACTCGGAACAGACCTCGTAAGGGTCCATCAAAGAAGTTAAGTCCTTGTGCATCAGGTGCAGAAGCTGGTTTCAAAAAACAGCAGAATCATTCTGGTTCATCCCAAAGGTGTTCGAAGGAGGTTGAGGTCAGAGCTCTATTGCAGCTTATTTTATTGTATGTCTTGTAAACATATCTTCATGGACCTTGCTATATGCACAGGGGCATTGTCATACTGACACAGGTTTGGAGCTCTTAGTTCAAGTGAAAGAAAAATGTCATGCTAGAGTATCCAATAGCATCCTATAAACTTGTGTGTCTTTACTTTTGTGTGATCAGTTTGTGGAAGAACCAAACATGTATTTAGTTTAGCTTTCAGGTGTTCCAATATGTTTGTCCATAGAGTAAATGTTGTATAGAATAAACAAGAATAGCCAGTTGTATTAAATGGAGAGCCGTGTATTGAGCAAAACACCGTATCTTTACACTCTCGCATTATACTGAATGTAGTCAAGTATTTGTATGAATAAACTAATCAGCTCCTTAACAAGCCCATCATGATTTACCCGGGTGTGTTTTTGTGCACGTTAGCGTTCCAGATCCAAGGTCACTTGGCTCGAGTGGATTTCCTGGGCTGCTGACGTGTCTCTTCTCTTCATTTTCTCTTTTTCTTCGTGCCGCTCGTTCGCTTTATAGCCAGCATTTCAAAACACTTAATTTACAGAGAATTTCACATCCAGTTTAGAAAAAATTGTTACGATTATTTTCAGATAATTCATCTGCCAGGCTGTAGGATCTTTAGACTTGCAATCAATTTAATGATCTTACCACCCTTATAAGCACATTGGTGGTATTTTGAAATGAATTAATAATGCAGGAAGGCCTTAAGAAAAATAACTAAAGATTAAAAAAGTAATCATCTCTTGCTGTACAAGTCTCATTTACAACAGTAGTCAGTCT
This sequence comes from Silurus asotus, assembly GCA_024362625.1. Lineage (NCBI taxonomy): Eukaryota > Metazoa > Chordata > Actinopteri > Siluriformes > Siluridae > Silurus > Silurus asotus. The sequence goes on along the minus strand of MU565024.1, from coordinate 6,368,871 downwards.
TGGCTTGCCATGACATCTTTATAATGTGAGTGTATTAAACTCTAGGTAGGATCTTATCTATGCCATTAAAGCTTTCTTCAAGAGCATCAGAATGCTACAGTAAGCACCTTATCTTGGACAGGGACACGATGAATTCTATTCAGGAATCACTTAGTTTGAGGTGGGAATTACATCCTGAATGCAAGATCAGTCCATAAAAGTGACATATTATGACAAGAAACTCTCATTTAAGAAAAGAGAAAAGACATTCAGAAAAATCTCAAGAACTTCAAATGTAACCCCAACTGCAGTTGCCAAAACCATTAAACGCTTTTATGCAACAGGCCCATAACAGGAAAGGAAGATCAAGAGCTACCTCTGCTGCAGAGGATAAGTTTATTAGAATTAATGCTGAATTGTGTGAAGCGTTTTAATGGCAGATATATTTCAGCATCCGGTCTGATGCATCTGTGTGTTTGTCAGGCCTTAATGGTCGAATAGCGGCAAAGAAACCATTTCTTTGGAAGAGCAACAAGCAGAAGAGATTTGTTTAGGCCAAGAAAAACAAGGAATGTACAATAGATCAGTGGAAAACTGTCTTTTGGTTTGACAACTACAAATTTCAGATTTTTAGTTCCAATCTCTGTTTTTGTTAGACGTACAGAGGGTGAATGGATGGTTCCTGAATGTGTTGTTCCCACTGTGAAGAGTGAAGGAGGAGGTGTGTTGGTGTGGAGGTGCTTTACTGGTGACACTACTGGTGATTTTGTCAAAATTAAAGGCCCAACACTTGGCTACAACAGCTTTTTGCAGCGATATTCCATCCCATCTGGTTTGCACTTAGGGGGAACATAATTTGTTTTCGGAAAGGACAATGACCTCATAGAAACCTCTAGGGTACGTAAAAGCTATTTGTTTAGGAAAAACAGAGATGGAGTGCTGCATCCGATGACCTGTCCTCCACAATCACCCCATCTAAACCAAGTTGAGATGGTTTGGGATGACTTGGACCGGAGAGCGAAAGATAAGCAGCCAACATGCACTCAACACCTACCTATGGGAGCTCCTCAAGATATAAGTGCCTCAAGTGAATGTACAAAAAAAAAATAAAGAAAAAACATTGAAGGAGAAGTTGTGTCCAAACGTTTACCTTGCACTGTATTCATAAAGACTGTGCCATCTTTCAGATTGGGATTTTTTTCCATGCATTGCAGAGAAAATTAGATGATATTTCAGCATCTATTTTTGTCAACATAATGACATATAATAGCATCACACATGAATGACATTTTGCCGTTTCCATAATAGCCGTGCTGTCGCTGCCATATTTAATTTAATAAGTTCGACATTGCACAACATCTGAGACTGTAATCTCCCTAGGTTCTCAAAGTGACCCTCTAAATGTGACTTTGGGCACGATCATCACTGCAGAGGCTAATTATCATCAATAAGCTTGGCTGTTTGTCTGTCCCAAAAAAAGGTCAGGAATGATGTAGTCAAACAGGTGGAAGGAAGTGATAAGTTTATTTCCAGGCAGCTCTGTCCATATTATAGTGAAAGAAATACTCAGCAAACTTAAGCCACCAGTCAATAGAGGAGTGATGTCGATTCAGTCTTGTGCAATGTCATTTTTTGCTTGTATATTTCCGTCAGAAGTATCACATAAAGCAGATTTTTCACTCTGAACTTATGAGGAAAACGACAGGAAAATTCTTTTTTTTTCTTTTTTTATGTTTTTATCATATTAGTTATCAACTGCAGTGATTGTGAACTTTGTGAAATGTTCGGTGCTGTAAAAGGGTCAAATTCACCAAACATTGTTCACTTCTGCTAATGGTAATTAAATGTTAATAAATGACTGAAGAATAAATGACCGATGTTCCCCTAGTCGAACAAGTATGGACAAATTTTATTTCACAATAATAAACTCAAACATTCTCTGTGCACACTGACAGAAACCAACACCCAAGAGCTTTAGGAATAGGGAGTAGGAATTTGTCTTTTTTACTTTTAGAAAGGACTGATATGCCAAAGCAACCTTTTTTTGCATATGTTTTAAAATTGTATATGCCAGATTTTCTTTTGATGGATTGGGTGTCTTTAAGAGCAGCTTGACAGACATCTGGGAGAGATTTGCATGGAAAAAAAGCACCCGGTTTGTGCTGTAAAACTTTTTCTTCTCAAGGGAATAAAATACGTAGTATGTAGCTGCTTCTGCCCAGTAATTTCTGGAATAAGACATAGAAATTTTAATTTGTACACTTGTTTTTTTTTTATTCTGGTTTTTACTCATAAATTTATTTCTTCATGAATCTTTAAGCCAGAAAATTATTATTTATTGTGCTGGAAAAAATCTTGGCCAATTGGGTATGAGGAAATTACCAAAACCAAAAAAAAAAAAAAAAACCATTTGAAATAGATTAGAGTTTGGACTGAGTGAGTCTGAAAACAATTTAAGGCATGTGTGTGATGCTACAGAGAAGAAACCACAAATTACGCACACAGGTTATAGTTTTAATTGTTTCCTGTTGTACCATTGCCAAATGGGAAAAGAGCTCTGTAATGTAACTGAACGTATTTTGGCAGCATGAGACTTATCGCTCGTTTCTGCTCCACTGAGCTCAGTTTGCAGGGAAAAGTCTTCAGTGGTTATTCGTTCTGCTCTTCTGAATTGAACAAGAAATGCAACCTTTGATACTTTGCTTTCATATAACACAAAAAAGGTTCATGGAAGCATCAGTGCAGACTGTCAGCATGACCTGTGGAGGGCAAAAAACAAAACAAAAAAAAACCTGTCCTGATCTGATATTTTTTACACACTGGTCCTGAAAATGTTGTTGCCTTATCTGTCCTATGAAATTTCCTATAGGAAATGTGGGATATCTGAAGTCATTCTTCCTCACCTAAAATGTATCATGTTCCATATAACATGTACTTTATGGACAAAAGCTTGTGGACACCTGACCACAAGTTTGGTATGTGCTTTTTAAATATCCCATTCCAAATTTGCTCCTGATTTATAATAAGCCCTGATCCTTCTAGGATTTTGGACTTAACCCTAGATTCAGTCAGCTACAAGGGTGTTAGTAAAGTCGGGTACTGTTTTAGGCAAGGCGAGGAGTCCTGGGGTGCAGTCAATGTTCCAGTTCATCCTAAAGGTGTTCAGTAGGGTTGAGGTCAGACTATTTAACAGACCACTCAAGATCTTCCACTCCAAACCTTGTAACCTATATCTTCATGAAGTTTGCTTTGTGCAGACCACTCAAGATTTTCCACTCCAACCCTTGTAACCCATATCTTCGTTTGCTTTGTGCACAAGGGCATTGTCATGCAAGAACAAGTTTGGTCTCCTAGTTCTGGTGAAGGGAAAATTGTATTATTTGCATACAAAGACATTCTATACAATTGTGTGCCCTCAACTTTGTGCTAACTGTTGAAGAAAGAACCAAATATGGCTGAGGGGGGAAAAAAAACGTTGGCTATATGGTGTATAAAAATGTACATGAACCTTCTGATGCCTATGCAGTGTTTCAGATATGGTGAAAACATAAGCCATTTAGGTTTCACCTAACTATCATTTTGAGGGTGTTTTTTTTTTTAACTGTTTGGAGATTTAATTTCACTTCATGAGACGTTTCATATTTGATTAGACGGCACAGATATTCAGTCATTAAACTGGTTTTCTTTTCTGTTCAGTAAGGCACTAATGATGAGATGCTGGGAATGACATTAGGTATAATTTTTACTGTATTAATGTGTGTCTTGTGGAGATGCTTTTAATGTCATTAAAATAAAATAAAAAAACTGATTTCTACACACACACACACACACACACACACACACACACACACACACACACACATATATTGGCTCTGTTGAAGTGTTGAAATATTGTTTCCTGGATACAGACGCATCGCCGCTCTTAATTTCTTGCTTTGTTGTTTTCTGCTCCGGGTTTGTGATAAGTGTAGTTCACTTTGTTCTTTTTGTCACAAGTCGTAGCACTGTTGACCCTCAGCCTGTCTGTGTCTATTGACACTGTTATGCAAAAAAAAGAGCCCAAAAGACCTTTAACACACTTTTTTGTGTTTATTTTGCCCCTCATAGTTCAAGGACGCTATCTTATCCGTCTAATGAACACAGAGCATTTCTTTTAGATGCCCTGCCATTGTAGAGAGGGAAAAAAATCTAATGATTGATTCTAAAATGTAATGTAAAATGTTCAAGGGGGGGAAAAAACACCAAAAAGATATCTATTGATCTGGCACTCGATAGTAGTAATGGACTTCAGACTGTGTCGATGCGACATAAGTGGTAAAATAAGTGTGTTATAGACTAGTTATCCTGTCTGGGACATATTTTCTACAAAAAGTGCACTTAAAGTAACAATCTTTCAAGGATACATCAACCCAGAATCCGTTTTATGAAACTACAGTAAGACCTGAGAAAGAAAAAGTATCGCTCATCTTTTTTTTTTCTCCTCCATGTGTTCTTACTATTTCAGCAGAACACAAATTTCTATCACACTTTTATCAATGTCAGAAGAATTTGTGGTTAAGGGGAACATTGACACAATGTCTTTGTTACTTTCTAGGAGATGTCTGGTCTGAATTCATTTGGCTGGAGATGTTTTTCCTAACTGCGTTTCTAATTGTGCAAATTTTTAGCAAATCTTTAGTTCAAGTCAACCCCTGCAGCAATCAGTGTAGGGCTTCATAGGGATATAAAATCACCAAGGGCTTTGGAAGAGAGCTGTCTCAGCGCATTTGCCCACTGTCCTCCACCCTTTTAACAATATCCGTCTTGAATATCAGGGTTGTATCAGGATACACATTGTGAACATAAAAATGAAAGGCACACAAGACTCATGCCCACACCTTGAGTTCAAAGAAGCCTTTTATACAATCACAAGTACTTTTTGTTTCTCCATGAGCACATGGCAAGCTAAAAACTTCTCAGTAGGTGATGCACATGCTCGACGTTAATGGTTGCGCACATTTTTGAAGTCGTCCATTTGAATGCTCCTCCTGAAAGAACTACACTATATGGCCCAATGCGAACCCCTGATCATCACACCTGTATGTGTTATTCCCCAAACCATTTCCACACACTTTTGTAGAATTTCTTTGCATGTTGTTGCATAGCCACAGTTAACGTTCATAACATTTTTTATTTTTTTATTTATTTTTATGATTATTCTCCTCCATGTTGCTTGCAAACTTTTTTAGACATCAGTCCTGAAGCATAATCCTGAGGGTTTGCCTTTGTGACTAGTTTCAGATTCCCTTGGTTCTTTTTCACCCTTCGTTTCTAGTCATGACTTGTTTTCGACCTCTGTGTTTTGGACTTTGATTTCTGTCTGTGTTTCGTTCTTGGCCTGGGCCATAATGACAGATTTGGATCAGCCCTAATAAAAATGTCCTGTGGACTCTGGCTTCTGTTTGTAACACTCCGTTCCCAGCACTTAACATTGTCATGAAGATGAGATTTAAAACAGTGGAAGTCATAAACATAAATAAATATCACAGAGCGAACTTTGGATACAATGTCTAGGTTGATCAGTTACACCTGTTTTGATATTTTTGTATTTTTGTATTTTTTTTATTTCTACTTATTGCATGTTTCAGGTTGTTTGACTAGCATATGTATATTTATTATACTACTTTTTTTTCAGCTCTGTAATGGTTACAGGCTTGTAAGCCAGGACCTGGTTTGAATTCTCAGCTCCACTGTGAGCTCCTCGTCGTCTCCGACCCTGCAAATAGCAAAGGGCATGGATCAGGAGGCAGCATCTCCACTTTTTCCTTCTCTATTCCCTACGTCTGTAGGAGTGGACAGAGGAACTGTTTGTATCCCTTCTCCATATGCAGATAACAGCAACGCCGAGATATCTTTTTATGGTCCGTCTGTGCCTGAGAACTCCTCCACGGCACCTCAACTCAGCCCGTCACTCTTCTGGCCCACGCACAACACTTGTACCATGCCTGCTCTATCCCTGCAGTGCCCACATGCACTGCCATTCACCGAACCACAGATACACACCGCCTGGGTCGACACCAAGCCACACACCACCGGTCGAAACAGGTGAAGTGGAGGGGCTTAACGAATCTCACATCTATGCAAAGTATAATTATCTTAATATAAGAGGATCAAGGAGGTATAATCGGAATAAAACACTTGTGATACAAAAAATATTGGTGGGGTAATAGTGAATCCTCATCACCACACTATAGTCACTGATTATTTTTCTATAACAGCACAAGTATTTTATTTGCTGCTTTAAAAACTTCTCTTGTTGCTTATTTGGTATCAGGCTACTGTTTTTAGTCCACTGAATGTAGTTCATACTTTCTCTCCACAGCTCTTTCATTTCTCATTCAAAGTTGTTTAAGAGGAGACCGGAAGACGATGAGGAAGCTCTAAACTCCTCTTCCTCTCAATCGGGTGCCATGGCCAAGAGCGACATGCACTTCTGTGTTGTGTGTCATGACTATGCGTCAGGCTACCACTATGGCGTCTGGTCCTGTGAGGGCTGCAAAGCTTTCTTCAAGAGGAGCATTCAAGGTATTAAAGCTATCTTATAGAATCAAAACTTCTTTTCCAACTGTATGCGTTTTTGTTTTGTTTTACCCATTTAAACGGCTTGTTTGTTTTGAATCGTGAACTCGTTTATGAAAAACAGCAACAGCTAACCGGTTTTGGTTGCAGTGGTCTGTGCAGGACAAAATAACTGAAAAATAACAGCAGCAGACTAACTCAGGTGAATGCAAGTGTGTCAGTTCAGCTTGGGAGTGTGTGCCCTTTAATGTTGGTCTAGATGACTTGCTGATTTAGAGACTGAAATCAGTATTTGAGTCGAATAGAAAATAAAGCTGTAGACGTTTATGTGTGACTTAAGGTGATTAGTATTCTATGCTAATTTTTGTTTCACCATGCAAATTGGGTTAAAATTTGGCATTGCAGTTTTTTGTGGTCCTACTACATGCTCACAAAAGTGTGTTTGTTCTGTCTTGAGATTTACACCTGTCGTGCTTTTCTATTCTACTCAATTAGGCAAAATCCCAATTAAGTGATTGATCTTGGCTGCTTGTTTTGCTTAAAGCAAATCCTCCTGTGCTCATGATAAAAAGTTTGTGCATTTAATAACCTGTCATCCTATAACAATGTTATATGAGTGGGTCTTATGAGGGGGGGGGCCTCAATATTAAATAAACATAATTATATTTCTGTGATCTTCCCACATATATTTTTTTATAAAAATTCCAGTTCTGTAGTATAGGACCTAATGTAGGTAGTTTATTATACGGGAGCATAAAACGAATTATTCATATAATTGACTTAGTTGTGTGAAAAGAATCCATACCAGGATGGTGTTATGGCTCAACATGAAGCAGAGGAGCATTGTTCATGTAATCTCTTTATTTATATTTTTATTTACAATCATAGATTTAAAACATCTGTTCATTCAGTCAAAGTGTAAAATGTTCATCGATTATATGTACACTGAGCTCTGCCTGTTTTTGCATAGTGGTTGTAATAATCATGGCCCACATCTTAAATTAAAAACTGACATTATATTAAAAAATAAAACCTGGATACATTTGCAAACTGGTACATATAGCCAGGCTTTTTTCATTGGAAGTTTTGTTAAGGACTAACCGTAATAGGCAACCTGGTTAGTGTTATTGCATAATAACACTCTAGAATAGGTGCACAGGTAAGCAGTGAACACGGCACTAGTTTGTTTAGTATAAGTAGGTGTATAAGTAAGTTTGTGCATTTTTGTTGCTTTAATACACCAGTGTAGGATAGTGAACCAGTGTGATTTTCTGTCACTTTGTATCCACTTCAGGACACAACGACTACATCTGTCCAGCCACCAACCAGTGCACGATTGACAAGAATCGTCGCAAGAGCTGCCAAGCCTGCCGTCTACGCAAGTGCTACGAAGTGGGAATGATGAAGTGCGGTAGGCTGCCGTGTTTATCATTTCTGTTAGCTTTTTCCTATACTCAGAATCTTGCTTTTACTAAAAAGAAATGAAAAGGAAAAACAAGAAAAACACTGACACACTTGAAACTTCACCCTCGTTCCTCTTCCTAGTCACATTTATTTTTTAACTATACAAAGTAACATTCAAACAGTGACATTTTTATGACTGGTGTGTTACAACATGGAATCAAAAGTAAATAAACATGGAATAATATCAAATTAACAAGAAGCATCTGTGCAACAATTTTCATGTTTTGGCAGGTGCACGACGTGAGCGTTGTGGTTATCGAGGCTCCCGCCACCGCCGGACCATCCAGATCAGAGATGGCTCAGCCAGGATTGTGGGGGTCAGAGGTCATGCCCAGAGACATCCTAACACCCCGCTTCATCTCTCGCTTTCTCTCCCGGATTCCAGAGTACCAGCGGAGAATGGATTTTCCGGTTTGTCCCCTGAGCAGCTGGTGCACTGCATCTTAGAGGCAGAGCCACCAGAGATCTACCTGAGGCAGCAGATGAACAAACCATACACGCAGAGCACTGTGATGATGTCACTCACACAGCTCGCTGACAAGGAGCTCGTACTCATGATCAGCTGGGCCAAGAAAATTCCAGGTCTTTGTGTGTGAGAGTGAAAACATTGTGTAACATGTAAAGAATGTATGCACTTAAAGTATTACTGTGTCTAGAAAACTGATGTGTGCATGTTCTAACACTTCTATTCCGATCAGGTTTCATGGAGCTGAGCCTGGCCCATCAGGTGCATTTGTTAGAATGCTGCTGGTTGGAGGTGCTCATGCTAGGCCTGATGTGGAGGTCAATTGATCAGCCGGGAAAACTCATCTTCACCCCGGACCTCAAACTCAGCAGGTGACCAGTCTTCTTTCAGAAAACTTTATTGTATCAATAAAAACCCACTTTCATCCACACTTTCTGACCAATCATTATGTTATAAATTATATTGAAATAAACAAATCTGCAACAGATATATATATAATAGGTGTGTAATGGTACACACATTCAAATCGAGATTTTTCGGTACAGGGGTTTCGGTTTGGTACACGTGTACTGAATGCAGTCCTTTTTACTTGTGGAACATCTGAGTTCCCTTAGGATCGTATTAAGTGGCAGGCTTAAATGTCCAACTTAAACATTCCTCTTAAAAGGAAAAATTCCTGACAATTCCATATATCGAGGGATTGAACGAATGAAGGACGGAAGAAATGAAAATGTATGAATTATGCTGGAATAAGTAGAACAGTTAAGTAGATAAACTAATAACTTTTTACTTAATTTTACTTAATCAATTTAATCAGAATAATAAAAAGTGCATTGCATTTATTTGATTTATTCTGTTATTTGGATAACATTATTTTACATTTTATTTATCTGTTTATTTTATTTATTTACAAATTATAATGACAAGCAATTTTGTTTTGCATTTCTTCCTCTGAACCGTGAATCTTGTGTACCGTTTACACCCCTTAGTGTAGTTTGCGACTTTTCATTTGAAACTGGACTAAGACTGATAGTTACGTTTTTAAAGAGCTTATACTAATAAATTACATAAAAATGCTTATAAAACTATTTTATTATTGTATTATTTATTTTAAGTAGTAAAAAAAACATTTAAGACAAGTAATTGACAATTTGTGTTAAGTTTACAGTACTGTACATATACAATTCCACTTGAAAAAGGAACAATCAAAAGGAAAGTCAATACCTCGCGAGGGCTTAACTAACCTTGGAATGTTCCCATAACACTGGCTTATTTGACAAAACCACTCTTAAGTAGTTAGTGTACTCCTTTATCAGTATACTATCAGTGTGTGTCTGTTTGTGTTGATTCTTGCGTTTCAATGCCACACTGGAAATAGAGATGTTTTATACATAAACCTGTAGACCTCTATGTAATTGTTGCAGGGTGTACCAGCCTTAAAGCATTTATAAATGTGCTTTGCCATTCACTCTGATATATAAATAAATAATATTTAATTAAAAATAAATTTATTTTTATTGAATTATTTTTCTTATTTCTTATAAATAGTAGAAATATTTTTTTTTTCTTTTTTTAACATCCCCCCCCCTTCTCTCTTTCCTCTGGATTATTCTACATCTCTCTTTCTGTCTACTTATATCCATGTTTTTCTTTTTTTTTGTCTGTCTGTGTCGTCATCATTTTCTTTTCTTTTACGTATTCCTTTTCTTTCTCTCAGGGACGAGGGAAGCTGTGTTGAGGGGATCATGGAGATTTTTGACATGCTTCTGGCCGGCTCTTCCAGGTTCAGAGAGCTGAAGCTGCAGAAGGAGGAGTATGTCTGCCTCAAAGCGCTCATCCTGCTCAACTCTAGTATGTGTGAGTGTGTCTGTTAACTGTGTGTGTGTGTGTGTACCTGTATGCCCTGAGGCATTGGTTGACTTAACAGGGTGGTTACTAAAGTTTTTTCCTAATTTCCCAGTGGACTAAGATGTAAATGAGCTCATTACAATATGAGGCCACACCAACCAGATCCGTGAGATCAGCCTCACTGATCAGTCTTCATTTTCCTGATTAAAATTTGTTGGCTGTTTAACACCACATAATTTTAATAGTAATGATTTTAATAGTCAGTGCTGTGTATTGTGTATTTTATTATTTAGCTCACAGACATCTAATGAAAGATTGATCTTCCCTCTAGTATTTTAAAATGAAAAACCCTTTATGGATCCAGACAAAAAGTTCTTAATAGAGCCAGAGGTTCCTGAAATAATAGGAATAAACTCTTTATTCACTAGTGGCTTTGTGACAAGCAATAACACAATCCATTAAGTTCCTAAACTCTTCCTCATTGGGATTTATGTCTCTTTGCCATCCTCCCAGTGTTTCTTTTTTTTTTTTTCTCTCCTCTATCGTCAGGTTTTAGACACATGCAGTCTGTATTAGTTTTCCTCCCACACACCCAATTAATGACATTTGGCAGGTAATATTTTTTCACGTGCTCTTTGGGCATCGCGTTCCACATTTAGTTCCAATTTGCTCTTAGAAATCCCTCCATTCTTATTGGGAGATCTTGCAGTTGATTGTGCTTGTGGACATTTGTGTTCAGCTACAATGGTGTTGAAGTCAGGCACTGATGTAGGTGAGGTGAGGAGGCCTGGGGTGCAGTCAACATACACATTCATCCAAAAGGTGTTCAATAGGGTTAAGGTCAGCAGTCTGTAAAGGAGATCTTCCACTACAACCCATGCAAAGCTTATGTTTGTGTAGCTGGCTTTGTGCACAGGAGCATTGTCATGCTGGAATAGGTTTGGGTCTCCTAGTGGGAAAGAACCACATACAGCTGGGAATGGGAGGTGTCCCAATACTTTTGTCTATATAGTGTATTTTGGTGTCAATCTGGGCCTTTAGCGCTCTTTTATAAGTACACAATCCTGTACACTTATATTTAGACAGTTTGTATAAACCACATGCTTTTTACTTATCCCATGATCATATGTTCCTCAGACATGACATCGTCAGAGTGTGAGATGGAGCTGGAGAGCAGGACCAAGTTGCTGCGGCTGCTTGATGCCGTGACGGACGCGCTGGTGTGGGCCATCTCACGAACAGGTTTATCCATGCAACAGCAGTCCGCTCGTCTCGCTCACCTTCTCATGCTGCTCTCACATATACGACATCTCAGGTATTGCAGGCCTCTGCTTTCACTGATTTACGAGCCAAAACTTAACCCAATATGTGGAGTTCTTTAAACCATAAAGTTGTAATTGCAAATTAAAACCGTAATCATCTCCTCATTGTGTTACCCATAATCCTCTCCCCTCTCATTTTCTGTCCTTTCCCGCTCCTTCTCCACTCATCTCTCCACTTTTTTCCCTTCTTCTCTCCTCTCCTCTTTCCTCCACTCTCATCTCTTCTCCTCTCACTTCTCTATTTTTTTTCCTCTGCTCTCTCCCCACTCCCTCCTCTTTTCCTTTCTGCAGTAACAAAGGGATGGAGCATCTTTCAAGAATGAAGCGGAAGAACGTCGTCCTGCTGTATGACCTGCTGCTGGAGATGCTCGATGCAAACACGGCTCACAATAGTCGTGGTGCACACGCTAACACTACCCCCCGAGAAACTGTGCTGAACTTAAACGCTGACCCTGGGGTCACGACGCCAGTGACCTCACCAGACACACCCACGCCTGCTCAGCTCCCCAGTCCCATCCTTCATCAACACGCACAGGTGAAGTTGCAGTGTGGCCAGGAGTGAGAGCTAGCCCATTATCTCATACATACACCTTCATCCGTCCCATGTCCCTCTGGCTACCAAATTCTTTTCAATTTCTCATTTATCTATTGAAGTAAAGCCTAACCCTGGTTAGATTTGTTGACACAGAATGCATTGCAGGTCATTTACCAAAGTTTATTCATCCAGTTACTGTATTTTCCAGACCATCAGTTACAGATATTTGTCTTATGATTTTGTGCTGCTTTAGCACAAATGCTAGTTTGCTAAACACACGTACTGCCATCAATGTCCTGTAGAAACACCTACATTTTTTGAAAAAAATACACACACACACACACACACACACACACCCCGACCAGGCATAACATTATGAAAGGTGAATTGAATAACACTGATCATCTCTTCATCATGGCACCTGTTAGTGGGTGGGATATATTAAGGCAGCAAGTGAATATATATATATATATATATA